>ONZK01003528.1:37311-74666 GCA_900322385.1 Pharnaceum exiguum
AGTGTTTTTTTGATTTAGTAATTTGGCTTGTTGAATTTAGCAGCCCCATTTTATAAAGCAAATCAATTTTCATATAGCAATAAAGTAAAAGAAAAATGTAAACATAAGGGAGAATTACCAAAAATGGTTTAAAATACACAGGACATGTCATTAAGTTAAGTTAACGCTTATCCTGATGGAAAACTCATTAAGTACCCAAATTGTTATAATGTCAATAAATACATGTATTCGAGTTGACATGTAGAAAATTGAGACCCCAATTTGGTAATATACTATAATTCAGACACCCAAAATACTTCCAAAATATTCCCTAATGCAAAGTGCAAACCAACTCATCATTCCTTGATTTGCCACAACAAACAAAGTTATTAACTTTACACTTTACAGTGTGAAACAATCTCACTTTACACTATTTATTTGACAATAATGTTCTTATGCGGCTTCCATGGCGTGTGAGGAGGAGAGAAGATTGAGGTGGTTTTCCCGGTATAATAAACGGATGACATGATTTTTTTGGTTGATAATGATTTTTATTTCTATAGCAGCATAACAGATGGTTTAAATTCGCCCTTTTGAAAATAAATGGTCCAAATTTACCAAAATAGGTTTAAAATGGATGGACACGTGAGCACTAAAGTAAAAGAAAAATGTACACATGAGGAAGAATTACCAAAATGGGTTAAAATGGACAGACACACCATTAAGTTAATGCTTATGCTGACCGAAAAACTCATTAAGTACCAAAATTGGTTTAATGTCAATAAATTCAGGTATTTAAATTGACATATTGAAAATTTAAGACCCTAATTTGTTATTAGCAAAATACTATATTTCAAAAAATTCACTAGTGCAAACCCACTCATCATTATTTGATTTACCACAACTAACAAAGTTCCTAACTTTACAACTTTACAATGTGAAACAACCACATTTTCGAAAAAATGTGCATAGCACCACATCACATAAAAGTCCAAATAATTGAATAGAATTGAAATATTGAATCTCACCTTCTCCCTCTCCCTCCCTCCCTCCCTTCTTTCCTCTCTAACAAAATAAATACTTTCTCTTTATATACATTTCTTTGCATCATATCATATCACCAGATCCAACACAAGAAGAAAAACCTCTCTCCCAGATCCACACCATCAGGAGGAGAGTCAACAAAACAAAAAAAAGGAAAAAAGAAAAATACCCATCAAAGTCATTTCTCTTCCAAGTCTTTCTCATTTCACAAAAAGTAAAAACAAAAAACAAAAAAAATAAAAGAATAAAACAAAAATGGGGTACAGGGCAGATGATGACTATGATTATCTGTTCAAAGTGGTGTTAATTGGAGACTCAGGTGTAGGGAAATCAAACCTATTGTCAAGATTTACTCGCAATGAGTTTAGTCTTGAGTCTAAGTCTACCATTGGTGTTGAGTTTGCTACTCGTAGCATTAAGGTTGATGATAAGGTTGTCAAGGCTCAAATTTGGGACACTGCTGGCCAAGAACGGTATCATTGCATTCCTCTCTCTTTCCTCTTTCCTCCCATGCTTTGATCTGCTTTGCATTGGTGTTTAAAGATGTGATCTTTGGTTTGATCCTTTGTGCATTGTGTTGTAAAGGTTGGATCTTTTGTGGGTTTGTTGTGTTTTTTTTTGGAGAGTTTTGTAATGTACGTTGTAGGAAATATTAGATCTTTAGTGGAATTTGAGATGAATTATGTAAATACATGTTAAATGATTTGTGGGTTTGTGTGCTTTTGTAGGGGAAGGTTTGTAATGTTGGAAAGATTGGATCTTTAGGTGAATTGTGTGAGGACATGTTATTTGATTTGTGGGTTTGTTGTGTTTTTGCTGGGATAATTTTGTAATGTAGGAAAGGTTCGATCTGTAGGCGTATATGTCATGAATTATGTGAAATCATGTTAATTGATTTGTGGGTTTGTTGTGTTTTTGTTGGGAGAAGAAAGTAATGTAGGAAAGGTTGGATCTTTAGTTGTATTTATGGTGATTGTGTGAGGACAAGTTAAAAAATTTGTGGGTTTGTCTCTAATGTTGGAAATATTGGATGATCTTTGCTTTGATCAGGACATGCTAAAAGAATTGTGGGGTTGTCTCTAATGTTGGAAAGATTGGATCTTAGTGGTATTTGGATGATCTCTACCTTGATCATGTGGTATCATTTTAGCATTGGCTTAAGAGTTAAGATTTCATAAAGATCAGATCTTTAGAGCTATGTATCATATTTGAGAAGGTATTTTTGTTGGTCAATGTTAGTATGTGCTTTGTGGTGTTGCATGCTTTTTTTCTGTGGGGAAATTCTCTAGTTGAGGAAGTATTTTTCATGTGGGAAATGCAGGATATTATGGTATTTGTGCGATTGTACAATTGCTTGGGTTTTTAGTTTCAGCATTGAGGTTATGTTGCTGTAAAGATTGGATCTTTAGTGGTATTTGGGATAATTTTGTATAAGAGTGGGTTCTCTTTTAGCAATTATGGGATTTGTTGGTTTGGAGATGTACTGTACCTAATTGAGGGTGATGGTGTACCGTGTATCTGGAAATTGAAGTGCCAATTGGATTTGGTGCTTCATAATTGTGGTAGATCTAAGCGTATGGCCTGATTTTGTGCTGTTTGAAACTTTGAGTTGAGTGATTGTATGAACATTAAGAGGGAGATTCAATTATATATTGGTTATTCTCTGGCTATTGAATTCTAGAAAGTAAGTTTGTGATAGGTAGATTTATAAGTTCGTGATCAGCAGATTTGTAAGATGAGGATATTGAGTCCTAGAGTTCGAAGAAAATGTTGTCACTGTCAAAGCGTCAATGTTAAGTACATCAGTGAACTTCAAGAAGGGGGAGCTCATGGCCCCATGACCTGTGTAATGTACCAAGACAGTAATTAGTAAGATTGCGAAGTGGAGAAATCTTTCAGTCTCCCATGTTAAGGATCAGTAATTCAGTAAAGCAGTTGCATTTGCGGTTTAATAGACCCCTACTGACGTGATGTATGAAGATTCGGCTGCACCAGGGAAGAGGGGAAGAGGGGTGTTGGGTTGGAGATGAGGACTGATGACAGTCGCTTTTGCAAGCACTCGAACTAGACTTTTGAACATAATTGATTCTGTTGCCAAGTACCTTTTATTAACTTATATTGAGGATGTGATTTAAGCATCTGGGGATCTCTCTTCGTTTTTTTCCTTTTGGCTTTCAGAAAAACTTAAATGTCTACTTTTTCTGAAAAATGTAAGTTAAATGTGTTAAGATAGTATCAAAGAATGAATTTAACAGTGGTCTCTGGAGTTATTTTGTCATTAATGTTACCATGTGAGCAATGGTAGGAATAAGCTGTTGAAGGATCATTAATTGAATTGGATCGCATTGGATGTACTTCGAGAGTGACTATAATGGTAATTTAGGTGCATGTAGATTGTTTCTGAGAAATCTTCGTAATCCAGTTAGTTTTCTGATGAAATAGTTGCTGTCTATTCTCTTATTGTTGACTCCTTTGGCAGATCACGCTTTGAAATCTGTTTATTTACTCGTTTTCTCACTAGCCACATAAAAGTGACAGTTATGTTCGTTCTATTTAAAGTTTTAAACTATGTTGTCAGCTCCTAGTTTCTTTAATTTTATGTGCTAATTGTGTTTTCGTGGTCTTCCAACTTGTACCCTGATGATCATATATGCCCTGTTTCTGGATGGTGTTACTCATACTAATCATCCATCTTACTTCTTCTTCATCAGGTACCGTGCTATTACTAGTGCCTACTATCGAGGAGCCGTTGGTGCTCTGCTTGTCTATGATTCCACCCGTCACGTTACATTTGAGAATGTGGAAAGATGGTTGAAAGAGCTCCGAGACCATACAGATTCCAACATTGTGATTATGCTTGTAGGAAACAAGGCTGACTTAAGGCATTTGCGGGCTGTTTCCACGGAAGATGCACAAACTTTCGCTGAAAAGGAAAAAACCTTCTTCATGGAAACTTCTGCTCTGGAGTCTATGAATGTCGAAGATGCCTTCACCGAAGTCCTTACTCAAATATACAAGGTTGTTTGCAGGAAAGCTCTAGAAGCTGGGGAAGACGCTGCTGCAGTGCCGAAAGGACAAACCATCAATGTGAAAGATGACGTTTCCGCAGTCAAAAAAGCTGGGTGCTGCTCAACATAGTTGGGGAGACAGAGCAAGTGGTGTTGATAGTTATAGAGTGGGTCGAGTTTTCAAATTCGTGGATTTCACTCGAGCCATCCAACACATTTGGAGCATAGTTACACATCTTTTGCGCGCCATGCCTGATAGTGTCTACGATAAACCACGAGACTTGCCAATTTCTTTCAGCTGAAAAGCTCCAGAGTTAGCTTCCTCGATCTAATGGGAACTAGTGAGCTAGACCTGATTCATTTACATGCCAATACCCCATCTCTCCTAGATGAATTTGTACTCAAATTATCCCCTGTACTTTTATAAGTTTATCACTATTTATTTATATTTTGCCAACGGATGATTGAAATGTTAAGATATTATGAACTATCGAATGCTAATTGTACCTCCTTGATATACAAACTTCAAACTCTTTGGATTTATTGGTGTGCCTCTATGTTATGTAACTTGCTATTCACTTGGAAAGTTTAGTCATTTTGATTGACAGAACTTGCTTTTTGAAGTTCGTGTTTCCATAATGGGATTTCATTCGTACTGATCAATGATCAAATAGGCTAGACTATTCAATTTATTTGCCTGCCGACCAAAGTATCAGTTCAACTGATATGAAACTTCCTACATTTTCACATCTCTTTCAGTTTCGTCTGCACTTCAAGAGTTATGACTTCTGACACTGACGAACGCTTTGCGGCTTGAGCTATTTACTGTGAAGTTTTCCAACATGAGTTCTGTCTTGCATGGTTAAGAGTTTTCTTCAGAAAATGAATATTTAAAGTACAACCGGACCTACAATGTTAGGTACCCCTTTTTTAAGCTATCCCCACGTTCCAGATCGGCAGATCTAGCAAAGTCAATTATTTATCTGTCATCACTCAGTCATGGACAAAAGCTACGAGGATCAGATTATCACTACATAGGGAACGTGACAATAACACCTTCAAACTAAACACAAATACTAAACGTGAACAGCCAAAACAAATAGCCAAACAAATACTCCCAATTCAGTACTACTACCAATCCCCCACACGTCACGAGACTCCCAGACTAAAACAGTCTCAACCTTCCGACAACAAACTTCTGTACCTCCCTTAGCCACATCACCCATTAACCCTGACCTCCATTTTCCGCGCCATCTTTTTCACAAAATTTCCAACCACCTTTCCCACCCTAACCTTTTTTCTTTTCTCATCTATATAAGATTGTCACCTGTCAAACGGGTTAAACGAGTCCGGTTCGGTCGGTTTTGGTTTGGGTTAATCTAGTTTAATATATTATTTCATTTTAGAGTACATTAGATAGGAAATTCTCGGTGAAATCGAGTCTTGGATTAACCTCAAGTTGTGCTTGTGTTTTTTGGTTCTATTTCGTGTTTCAGTTGAGATAAATATAATTCAGTTTTCGAGTTTGGATCAATTTTGCTACATCTACTCATTCCTCCCCTAAAGTAAGATCTATAACGAAGTATAAATAACTCCACCCAAAACACAAAAACTTGTCTTAATCCGTTTTATTAACGAGAGGAGTATCAATCACAGAAAAGGTCGATTAAAGACCTCTCAATAGTCATTTCAAACCCCAATGATAATTTATGATTCCATTTCACATATAAAAAATTCAAACAAATTTTTCTGCACCCAAAATACCCAAACGTAAACTCTTGACAAATCAAAATAACAATATATAACCCCTTCAAAAGAAATAATATACACAAAAGATAACAACTTCTAACAGCAAGTCAACAACATAACATGACACAACATTACAAACTTTGTAATTACCCTTCCTAACTCCCTGCCCCTATCCTTTTTTTCTCCTATCCATCCTTCAAAAAATACTAAAAATAACCCGACCCAGAAAACCCGAACCAAAACATAACATAACATCTTCTAACAATAACACAACACAACACAACGCACAACATTCAACAAAACCATGTCCCCTCCCTCCAACAGTACCCACCGAGCCACCTTCCGAACCCAAATAATCTCCCGCCACCTGGCCCCACACAACACCCCCACAGGGCCCACCCTCACATCCACGCCATGCATCTCCTACGTAGACCCAACTCTCACATCCCCATCCCCAGCCTTCGACACAGCCCTCATGCGAGCCCTCCTAGACGGCCACAACGTCCAAGACAGAGACTGGCTGTACAACGTAATGATACAAAGCCAACTATTCAACCCTTCTCGCCGCGGCGAAAGGACGTTTGTTTGTCCAGACTATGATCACCCTATGGATATCCAACGTGAGATCACGTTGAAAAGGATTGAGTATTTGTGTGATCGTGGTGTTTTTAAAGGATGGATGACTGGGAAAGGTCCTGAGAATGAAATGAAGAAGATGGCTTTGAATGAAGTTATGGCTGTTTATGATCATTCTCTTGCTATTAAGCTTGGCGTTCACTTTTACCTTTGGTGAGTTACTTTTCTTTCTTGGGTTGTGTTTTTTGTTTTGTTTTGATGGGTTTTGGTTGAATTTTGTTTTCTGTGGGTTCTTTTTTTGATTGTGTGATTGTTTTTTTTTGGATTCATTCATTTGTGATTAGTGCTGTTGGTGCATAAGTTTTTGTGATTAGCCATTTAGCCGATATGGCAAAGTACAACAACAATAACCGATGTCAATCCCCGTTCAATGGGGGTGCTCGGGGGTCTGGATGTAGCAACCTACCTTACTCGTTACTCCTGTTTAAAAAACAGAGAGGTTGTTTTCGATATGGCAAAGTCCTATCTAAAACAAATTGGCTCTTCTTACCAATTAAAGAAAGAAATTTTGATGTTTTTTTAATGATTTTAATGTTTTTTTGGTGGGGTTGAGTAGTTTGTTTCCAGTGGATGCACTGAAAGTCGATGCAAATGGGATTGTTTTTCTAATAAAATAATTGGTCTTGCAGTAAAACATAAGAAATAGCCATGTGGGGGTTACCTCTCCTCCTAGGAAAGCTTAAGAAAAGGGAAGCCTCAGTTGGTTAATTAAATGCTGAGTTAATGATCAGTTGTGGCCCTTGTGGGGATGGGATGTATGATTTGAAGGTGAGACCTTTAGTGGCTGAAGTGATTTTGTGAAGAAGTACAAAATAGCCTGCCATACAATGTAGATGAAGGATTTGGAAATTTGTCAGACTAAACTAGTGTTAGTGTAATAGGTAATTTGAGACAAGGGTAGTATGTTTCACCAACCAAATGTCTTATTGGTGGTACCGAAAATTCATGTACTGATGACAGTGAATTGGAAATTATACTGATTTAGTAACTATCCTGCACCTGTTGATCTTGAAATGAAAGAGTGACTGAAGTAGCTTGTTGACAAAAAAAATTGATCACCTAAAGGGTAACGAACTTTATGTGTGCCCATGTAGCATTGGACTCATCAATTCAGCTAATGGTCACTTCTGAATTCTGATCAAGTTATATAGGTCACCAACACATCACAATAGGAGCTAACTTTTGTTGACTTCCAACTACTCTAAATGTTCACCTACCCTCCCAAGTGTCAAGAATATGATTTCTGGGACTTTACAGCATCATCATCATTTTTTGGTTGTGTTCCTTTCTCTCTCTCTCTAGCCCACTAGTTCACCTCTCACAGCTTACTGGAATGGATACTGAGGGTGATGGAACAAACCTCAGAGCCCAAATGCTCAATCCATGCTCCTCTTACACTGCTCCTCACTTAACCAATGCCATCACTTTCGACACAAACGAAATGAGGATGATTCTAGACATGCACAACATAGAAGACCGCGACTCGCTCTTCAATCTGATCATGCATAGCGAAGTGTTCAATCCCAGAAAAGTTGGGAGCATGGTTTTTGTGTCTCCTGACTATAACCAATCTATGGAACGGCAGAGGGAGGTGACAATGAAGCGGCTTAAGTACTTAGTTGATCATGGGCGTTTTATAGGGTGGGTCACTGAGAGAGGAGCTCAGATTGAGTTGAAAAGGATGGCAATTCATGATGTCCTTTCAGTTTATGATCACTCTCTTACTGTTATGATGGGGGCACATTACAACCTATGGTAATTTTGGAATATGCATTTTCTTTTCTTTTGGTTTGATTATGTCTTCGTCAGGAGAATGTGGTGGTGGGTGATCACCCTTTTGTTTGTTGGAGCTCAAGTGGACTTTCCAGCTTCACTGTTTTTGTATTATTTACTGTAATTAGCGGCAATATTGTTGTGATTTTTCTGATATCTTATCTCCATCACTTGTTGGTTTTCAGAACAGTGGGTCGTTTTTAGCTTATGTTATTGGTATTGGTTATCAATGTGCAAGTATATAATATTTATGTGCGGTTACTTACTAGTGCATAGTGCCTTTTGTCTATTGTTTAAAACTGTATTTGATGGAAGGTTTGGGGTTCTGGTGGAGTTTCCAGCTACAATATAGCACTAACGATAAGCTAGCTGGGATCCTACAGGAAATTTTTAATTTTTATTCTGAATGCAATCATGTGTTGTACTGTTGTTGCAAAGTATTTCTTTTTGATTGTGAACTTCTTTGGTGGACAACCAACTAATCCTCTTTCACATTCACCATGAGACCCTACCTCCATCAGTGGATGATGGTATTAATCAGTCTGTTTTCTAATTCTCCTTCCTTCTCTGGCTATAATGGATTCTCCCTTTGATAGAGCTGCCTTCCGAACTGGAGTGCTCAACCGCATCCTCCAATCACCTGCCACTGCATTTTCTCAGTCTCCACCCTCGTCACTGTACCAGTGTCACACTGTTTCTGGCCTCTCTAACTCTGAGTCCACCACTTTTGACATCAAGGGAATGAGGTTACTAGTGGACATGCACAATATTATAGAACGGGATAGGCTATTTGACCTTCTAAGACAAAGCTCTGTATTTAATCCTAAGCGAGTGGGTAGCAGGTTGTTTATTTCCCCTGACTATAATAAGTCAATGGAACATCAAAGGGAGGTTGCAAGGATTCAACTTAAATACTTAGTGACTTGTGGGGTTTTCAGAGGATGGTTAACAGACAGAGGAAGTGATGTTGAGTTTAGGAAGTGGGCTGTTAATGAGGTTATCTCCGTCTATGATCACTCCCTTGCTGTTTTGTTGAGGGCTCAATACTATTTATGGTGAGGCCTAACTTTTCCAACATTTTTTTCATTTCGTGCGAACTTGGGTTCCGCAAATTGTGGCTTTCTTGCCGGTTCTGACAACTGTACGCTTGGCTTGCGTTGAATAGAGATTGCCATTGAGTTGATAATACAGCCAGTCACTTGTAGTAGGATTAATATGGGGCTGAGGGTGATTAGATTCTGTCTTACCCAAGAGCTTTTTCTGTGAGCCATGGATGATAATAGACCGCGTAATCGTATTTGTCCCATTTTGATGGGAGTTTTTCTTTTTCCATATTTTGTACTTCCGCTATCTTTAATTTCCTGCTATTTTACCTCCACATGGTAATCTGCACATGAGGTCATTCGGATTTACTGTAGATGGCCTGGTTATGTAATGCCACACATAGCGTACTTGTTTTTGTTGCTGAGTGAAAGCGAGCCAGTGAATTAGGACTAATTAATATCAGAATTCATCTTTAACAAGGAAGAATATGCGTTGAATTTTTTTGCTGTCATAGGCTCATAGCATCACAGGCTATCAATTTTTGTGTTAAAGGTGCAAAATATTGCTTATGAGATTGTAAGTCCTTCCCGGCCTCTTACTGTTGGTGATTATATGGACTATAGCAAATGGCTAAAGAACCTTCCAGCACTTTTTTTTGTGAAATTGCGGGATGCCAATACTTTCTATGCAACAATGCATTTATGGTCAATCTCGGAAGCAACCTCCCTGTTTTCTTAAACAGGGGAAAGGTTGCGTTCATCCTGACCCTGAGCATCCCCATTGAATGAGGATTACACTCGGTTGATGTTGTTGTTGTTTGATTTACCTTGTGTTTGATTCATTTGCTGTTCTGGTTTTATATATATTTGTGAGTGACATTGAGTTACGTCAATTTTTTATATATATTTGTGGCAAATGTAGACATCTCGCTTGAAATTCTAAGTTTAGTGAATCATGGTTTTCTTGTGTTCTTTATTGGGGTGCAGATGGAAATTAAAGCATTGCTGTGATGTCTAATTTTTCATCTCCCATATGCTTTGTTTTGTAACACGCAGCCAGGCGACACAAAGCTAGGTTGTGTTTAGGTGTTTGTATAAGGGATCATGTATTCCTGCTATATGTGGTTATGCTCTCTGTGGAGTTTCAAGTATTACTCTTCACGTTGATTGTGAGGCATCACCCCATCAAAGTTGGTTGATATTGGTCGCCATGTGATCTTGTTCCCATCGTTTTCTATATCTGTGTTACTACCCTTTGTTGGAGCTGTCTTCAAATGTTAATGTCTTGAACACCCCAAACCCACTTCAGTTTCCTCTCGAGTCCTTTTTCCTAAACCCATGTTATACTGTTTTGGTGTTACTTCAGTCTCTTCCTTTTCACCGATTAATCAGATTGTCGTTTTTTTGCCTAGAACAAAAAGTTCTATAGTTAATATCTATCTTTTCATGTCATCATAAGTAGAAGAAATTTGCATTCAATTTTATGGCATTAGTTAGATGTTCTTTACTGTGGAGCAAACCAATGAAAATAATGGATCACTGGCTAGTGCATGAAGACGTAGTCTGCTTTACTGTCTTTACCTTATATTTTTGTACGTATCAAAACTGTGAAGCTTCTTCGGTCCTCTTATTGGCACAGGATGTGTAATACCTACCCTTTTTTATACTTTATTTCCTCAAAGCCCCAGAATCAATATTTTTCTTTCTTATTCTCTAAACTGCAGCAAGTCCATCATATTTGTCTTGGATTTCTTATCCTGCCCAGAGAACTTTGTGCCTTAGCATGGTTACCTGTTGACGTATATATTTCTATGAATTTTTTTTTATAGTTTTGGAGTAGTTCTTAAGTGAATCTAACGGAATTAATGATGCATAATCAGTTCCTAATTAGGTGATAATGAATTTCAGGGGTGGTGCAATTCAGTTTTTTGGAACAAAGCGTCATCATGACAAGTGGCTGAAAATCACTGAGGACTATGGGATCAAGGGTTGCTTTGCTATGACTGAGCTTGGTCATGGAAGTAATGTTAGTGAACATTGTGAAGACTGGATTTATTTAGAAATTTCACTTTGGTTCTTTTTTCTACAGCTAATTTTTGTCCTTGATCTGATTATTAACTTCTTTAGGTCAGAGGAATTGAAACTGTTGCCACTTATGATCGAAAGACTGAAGAGTTTATCATCAACACTCCTTGTGAATCTGCTCAGAAGTACTGGATTGGAGGAGCTGCTAAAGTACGGAACTTCTTCTGTTTGTTAAAATTCTCTAATTTGCGCTCTTCGGTTACCTTCTGTTTTATTTGACATTGTATTTTGTGATGCTTTTCTAGCATGCAACCCATACTGTGGTTTTCTCACAACTCAACATTAATGGGCAAAATCAAGGCGTCCATGCATTTATTGTCCAGATTAGGGATCCAAATGGCAATATTTGTCCATCTATTCGCATTGCTGATTGTGGTCACAAGATTGGACTAAATGGTGTTGACAATGGCCGAATATGGTAATGGCTTATCAGTTGGAGCATTTTTACCTAAAACATGCTTATTTACAATGTGTTATCTAATATTATGGTTCATCTTTGTTTCCCATAGGTTCGACAATGTTCGAATCCCACGAGAGAATTTGTTAAATTCTGTGGCTGATGTCACTCCTGATGGCCAATATGTTAGTGCAATAAAAGATCCAGATCAGGTCTTGTTTCATTATTCATCTTTCTCCGTCACTTGTTACTTATCACGCTTAGTGTTTTTATATCGTAACATCATCCATGTGAATACGCAATTATGGATGAACACAGAAAATTTGTTGTGTACTGACTTTCTAACTTATATTGTTTTTGTGATTTTCTATTAGAGGTTTGCAGCATTTCTTGCACCACTAACTTCTGGACGGGTCAATATTGCTGTCAGTTCCATATACGTTGCAAAGGTGAAGGACGCCATCATGCAACATGCTGTCAATACAAATGCTGGGATTTTAAATTATGTGTGCTAATTAAGCTTCTCAAACAGGTTGGTTTAGCTACGGCGATAAGGTATGCTTTGTCGAGGCGAGCCTTTTCTCTAGCGCCCAATGAACCTGAAGTTTTATTGCTTGACTATCCGAGTCACCAGCGCCGACTCTTGCCTCTACTTGCGAAAACGTAAGCAATTGATTCTATGATCTATGTCATGGTAGACTTTCTCTCTGACACTGCCTCTTCTTAAGTCATCTTTTTGCAATCCTTTCATTGGTTCTTTGTCTAAGGATTCTAGGTCTTGTAAAAAAATTTGGTAATGTTTTGTGAAATTGTGAATGATCTAGAATAAAAATCTACCTGGCTAATAAGCCAAAAGTTTGGCAGGTTTTAGCATATGTCCTTGAAGAGTGGCTCTCAGATGTGGTCTTATAACTCATTTTCGGTCTTGAATGTCGCATTGGTGTTCACTTTGCATCAATATGTCAATGCCGGTTTTTACAGACTGCAAAAAGTTCTGGTGTGATTGTATGACTTACAAGGGAGGAGGGGAAAGAAGAGAAGCTGGGGCAAAATTGATGTGATAAGTGCAAAGGTGGTTTGCCTGGGAAGGAAGGATAAAAAAACTGCCAAAACGAATTTCCATGATTGAAAATTGATGCAACTGATTCTGTTCGGTGGTTCCAAATCTGATCACTTGTGTGCCCTATTGCTACCTTTTAGATATTAGCTTAACCTTTTTTATTATTTTTCTTTTTTATATTCTTCAAATGCTAGACTATCACTTTGAATTCCTATACTTCTCAAAATTGATTGGTGCTCCTATGTACAATCTTCTTTTATTCAGTTTGAGATGAAGCTAATTGAGTGGAGAGTTTGCTGATTGCTCAATTTGTGTGCCTGAAAATCATGGAATTTGATGCTTGTTGTGAATGCCTTCCATCTTCTAATGCAGATATGCAATGAGTTTTTCTGGAAACTACTTGAAGTCACTGTATGTAAAAAGGACTCCTGAAACAAATAAGATTATCCATGTTGTTTCAAGTGCCCTAAAAGCCACGCAAACATGGCATAACATGCGGACTCTTCAGGTCAGCAGACTCAGTATTAAGTAACTCATTTGATTGTCATCCTCATCTTTTCAGATAATAGTTTAAGCTACTTTTGTACAGGAGTGTCGTGAAGCCTGTGGGGGGCAAGGTCTGAAGACTGAAAACCGTGTTGGTCACTTAATTGGCGAGTATGATGTGCAGTCAACTTTCGAGGGAGACAATAATGTTCTTATGCAGCAGGTGCTATTATGTTCCTTTTGGCTTTTCCTTTTGTCCATTCTATTGCGTGCTGTTGATCATGGTCAATACATAATTGATTTAAGTATTGCGTTTTATTTTTTTAAATATAAGTGTGGAATTGTTTGGAGTATACCAGAATCCTGGAATCAGAACGTGGATGGCGCCATCCTATTATTTGAAACTTTGAATGATGAGCAAAACTAGTTTTCTTTTTTAGTGCAAAGTTTGTTTAAGTACAAGAAGTGATTGAACCATGAAAGTGTTTGACTGTTTGCTTGACTGATTTAAACCCTTTCATTATCGTAATCTTGTGCTGTATGGAGATAGATTTATGTCCTTGTGGCTGTTGAATGATTATGCGTTGTGGAATTATGGTTATTTAAATAACACATTTGGACTACAATCATTTGGTTTTTCACCAGGTTACGGGCACAGTACGATTCTGTTCATGGCTTAGTATTGTCCACTAAATGTTTTTTGCTTATCACTAATGCTATTGGGAATTGAAAGATGTGTATTACCGTTTTTATCTGGCCCATCTGCTGAACTTGTGAAACTGTGGACAGTGTAAAGATCATATTTTCATATATAGCCTTAATCTTGGTCTGGTATTCACTGTCCATAAAATTATCGAGCACTTACTACTGGAGAAGGTGGTCCTTACCGCTGAAGTTTTTTGAGCTGGTTGATCTGTTCTTGCAGTCCTTATATAATCGGGGGATGTGTGCATATACACTGTGTGTGGAGGGGTTCCCTACATTGGCTCATGGTAGCTGATCCCAGATTCTGTCAGAAACAAGACTGCTTTTTCTTCTTCTTCTTTTTTTTTTGGGAAAACCACAGACCATGCCAGTGTTGTTGAAATGTAAGTTAATGAGAGACTTCTTAATTAAACAAAATACAAATCCAAAGAATAAAGCTCCATCTGATCCACTATGCGTGTTGTATTTCCTTTTCCATTGAAAGAAATGTTCATATCTATCATTCTACCTTCCTTCGTACTTGGGTAAAAAAGCCATATTTCTCTTTTCAATAAAAGGCAGAAAAGTGTTCGCAAGAAAAAAGGAAAAACAAGCTAAGCAAGGGGGGTTTGTCATTTTGTAGAGGCATAGAGCCTTTTATTCTCATTTTGTGTGCACAGTCAAAATTGATTAAGTGACTCAAGGGACTACTTCGATATATCAATTTAGTAATACGACTATGTATGATTTAGGGGCTTAAGGCACCACAAGAGGGGGAATTGCTCTGGGTGGTGGTTGACTGGTATAAATCAACTAGGTGGTATTGTGCACTTTGGGTAACCGATAAAATTAATTGAAATTGTTTGTCTGTAGTATGGTAAACTATGGTTCAACTTGAGCTACCTGGTTTAACGCATTTGTTCTATTGACTTTCCGTTGCACTTGCACATGTCAATGTTAATGGGGTTTGGTGTTGTAGCCTTCACTTCTATAATTTTGTGCATCTTGCCACATGTTGATCTGTGTTCTTTTCTCTCATTGTGAATGATAATTCTTTATGCCTAACCATATTTCATCTGTTTATATACATTATTTTCTTCTCTTAGAGTAGCCAGGTATACGTGAATAGGTACAGCTGAGTTTAATTGTCTTTCAAGTCTATCTTAAGTTAATCTACAATTTTAAGTGCTTTCCATCCATCAGGAACACCAAAATTCAGACTACTGATTTATAGAAAGATGAATAAATAAGTCACAAATGGTTTGTGCTGTCCTACCAAACTTTTAATATTCAGTTTGTTATTTAGACTGAGCAAATACTAATTCTGGATTTCCGTGTATACAGGTCAGTAAAGCACTGCTTGGGGAATTCCTGGCAACTAAAAAACAAAACAGACCTTTTAAAGGATTGTGGTTGGAGCACATGAATGGCTCAAGCCCTGTCATACCCTCTCACCTAACAGGTTCTGATCTGAGAAGCAGCCAGTTACAGGTAATAGAAATTGAAGTGTTGAACTGCTTTAAGTCTCACTAATCTCATCAACGGTGTATTTACGTAATCTTAATTTTTCTGCCAGACTGATATGTTCTGCCTGCGGGAGAGAGATCTATTAAATCGCTTTGTAGCTGACATTTCAGTGCATCAAAAGCAAGGGAAAAGTAAAGAGTATGCTTTTATGCTGGTGAGGTTTCTCTCCTTAACTGCCCTGACTCATATTAAAGGTGTCTTACAATGTAATCTATCTCTCCATTATTAATTGTCCATCTGTTATTAGTATAACAGCTAATTAGGACAGAAGTAGTTGATATGAAAATGGAGGAATATAACTACCCCAGGGAACCTATTACTGTCCTCTGCTCTGAAGTAGCAGTTATCTTGTGAAACAAAGCTTTTGAACAATGGCATAAAGAGGCTCCTGCTAGGGTGTCTCACCATTTTATTTGACGGCTTGAAGGATATCTATCTTTTTCAGATGTGTTGGATGACTATATTTATCAAAATTATTCTTATATGCTTAACAAAGATAATCATGGATGAGATGCCACTTGTTTAGATGTTCCAACTCTTTTGAATGGTATAACTGTGGATGCTTCTCTCCATCACTGATGAAATTTCTTTTTTCGTAATTCTTACACAGAATCATCAACTTGCGGAAGACTTGGGTAGAGCTTTTGCAGACAAGGCAATTTTGTATACTTTTATTGAGGCTGAAGCCGATGCCCCTGCAGGTCCTCTAAAGGTAAATAGTTGCGTAATGTGCGTGATTTAGCAGTTGTGCTGTTGTTATTACTGCTGTCACTGCTGCAGCCTGCTGCCACAATAACTACTACTCATAGATGACTATTGCCTTGCCTCTCTTTCTTGATGTATACCACTCAATACATATGGCATTTTTTTAGTTGACTTGTTTTCTTAAATTGGTACTGTGACAAGTTCCACTTCAAATGGTATCATTGGCTGAACTTAAAATACTTGCTACAAAAAATTTTGGGAAACATGTTCTGTTAGATGTTGGCTGAAGCTGATCACGGGGTTTAGCTCAACCATATGTTCTTTCAGTCTAGCGTTAGAATGGGTCAATGATAGTACTTTTAGTGTATCGAATCTTAACCTTTTTCCAAAGAACATATTGGATTCTTCAAATACAGAATGATGCTTTCCACTTTAGAAATACAACTTTTTTTAATTTTAATACAACTAAAGTATAAACATGTTATGCAGATTGATCAGGAATTTAGTAGCTGTATCTATCTTGTCTCACTGTTCTCACTTTGTTGATCTGAAAAGTTGAGTTTATGGAGTTATGGTTGTGTCATTAGTTTCCTAAAGTGAAGGTTCTTGACTGTGCAGGATGTGTTAGCATTAGTGCGGTCATTGTACACCTTGATTATCTTGGAAGAAGACTCATCTTTCCTCCGTTACGGTCTCTTGTCTATTGAGGGTGCCGCTGCCGTGAGGCAAGAAATCATGAAGCTGTGCAGCGAACTGCGCCCGCACGCACTGTCGTTGGTCAGTTCCTTTGGTATTCCAGATGCTTTTCTTGGCCCTATCGCATTTGATTGGATCGATGCAAATTCATTGTCCTCGGTCCAAAAGTAATTTAGCTTCCCTGTGTATAAATAAATGGTGTACATCTTGTGTTGTAGTATGCCTACTGACTGGCTGGAGCCCTGTTGTGCTGAAATTTTACTATTTCCTGATCTTTTGCAGAAATGTTATCGTGAATAAAGTAATTTTTCCTGCTTATAAACATGTAAATTATTATTCACGTTGTAAATTGTCGTGAATAAACTATAAAGTAATTTTGCCTTCCAATTTCCAACGCTTTTTTCAGAGATGTTTACCGATTTAATGCGATCAATCATCAACTAAGATCATCGGGTTTTTTTCTTTTTTCTTTTTTTAAGACAAGAACGAGTTTGTAATGAAACAAGACAGGATTGCTGACTAGAGCATGAATAGGTACAACTTAAAAAGCATTGGTTACCACAAGCGAGCCAAGCTCGTCTCTGTTGCCATGACAATAGTACAGCCGAAGGCCCCAAACCTGAAGCAACTCTGAAAGCCAGACTTCACCAACCAAGTTACGTACAACTATTTATGTTACAATGCCAAAACCATCAAAACGGATGCATTGTAGTTAAGCTTCATTGCACGATAGACCTATTTCAGCCTTTCAGGTGCACACTTTACTACTTTCTTTCGGTTTAGCAGGGATTTGAATTGGGAAAATTGCTTACAGCGCTTCCCAGTTCTTGTTTAGAGTTGCAACATATTGAAAATCGTTGCCTGTCAGACGTGGATTGTCTTAACTGTCAAGAATGGTGAGACCAACTCATTCGAGCATCAGCCCATCAGCCCCTGTATAAACTAGGACTCGAGCATTTTCATGTTTTAAAAGACGACTCCCAAGTCTTATTGTATCTACATATCAAGTCGATGCTTTGGCCAGGGATGCTATGAGTTTCTATGATTAGCTCTTAGCATTTGCAGTTAGATCTTACAAGATCACCCTTACACTTGTGATAAGGTGACGCCCTTTGATAAACAGTAGGCGAGTAACTAATTAAAATAACGGAAAGAAAACCACGCAATCTTGAAGACCATAAACGAAACTCGTCAGTAACACAAGAAGAAACGTAAGCCTAAAAGACATCTCTTGTTTCCACCGAGAGGACCTGCCAGATGAAGAGAGCAAGATGGACTCACAACGAGTGACATCCCAAGTCATGGTAATTACATCCTCATCACTGGAGTGAGCCATTCTTAAACCTCCATAAAATCTGCTTTTAAGAAAATTCACATACAATCATTTTTCATAATACCATTAAACCAGTAGATGTAGCAACATAACTGATCTTCATTGACCTAAAAGACATCTGATGAGGAATACGCTAGTTAGCCACTATACAGAAAGTGTCTGACCACCTACCCAAGACTCCTGCTTCACTGAGAACTAAGTCAGTCGATTAAACTGCAAAATGTACCACATATGATATGAATATATAAGCTTATATGTAGAACCTGAACACTACGAAGAGAGCTGTCCATTGTCAGCTGAGTGGCTTTTTGAGACTATCTGGACCATGTACATTGATTTCATTTGAACTATTTGAAACCAAAGGTACGTTGATATGCTCAGAATTCAGTTTGCCCTTTTCCTTGCCTTTCTGAGGGAGCTTGTTTTCCGTAGCTACCTCAGCCGTGAGCCTACCCATCCGATTTTGCAGATCGACAAGTAGATCATTTGTACCTTTAGTCTTCGGGCTCTTCTTTTTCTCCTCAGCCACTTTCAGTTCTAAACGGTACAATGCAAATGCATAACAGTTGTCAAGCTCGTATTCGAACAAATGCCACTCAAAGTTCTTTTGTGGTTGTGGATCTGCATAGTATGACCTTTTCAAGCCGCCAAACTCCTTAAAAATCTGCTTCCTTGACTCATGCCAACCACGCCCTTCATGATCCGGCAAAGACCTCTGTTTTCTAGTTCCAGTCTCAAATGCTCTTCGAGGTTTGTCAAAAAAGAGCCACTCCCTAATCTTTTCACCTTCGAAAAACGAAGTATCAAATAGCTCTGCAGGTACAAGAGCAAAGGGGAAATTAGCTGAAAGTTGGACGGGAACAATTTCTGTACTTCAGATGTAACACGGACGTTACATAATTAGAGTCTATAAACTGGACAACTAAGCCTGGGCGGAGTAACTACACATTGCCAAAAGAGAAAATATTATAAATCAAGGTTCAGCTGGAAAGTTACTGGCAAGGAGACTTTGCATTAGCGGCAATAATCAGAGGGGGAGAAAATGCTTACCAGAAGCTTTCCAAGGAGACTTTGCAGTAGCGGCACCCTCACATTCTGGAATCCCTACAGATTTTCCCTCTATCTTCGCCTTCAGAGAGGCAAATAGAGGACCATCTTTCAAACCAATCCCTCCAGGCCTCAAAACAGGAGAAGTCCCTGGTGGGCATTCCTTGACAGCTAATTCAGCATGAAAGGAACTACAATAACCCTTGCAGCAGTCAGATCCAAGAACTGGCCTCGCACAATCCCATAAAGCACATATAGGTCCTAAGAAAGCAGATGGTGGAGGGTTGATGTTCAGCAACAAGCCCGTATCATTCAACTGGCCGTCAATCCCCCAAGTATCTACACCATTGGTGCTGATAAAAATCTCGTTGTCAAAGTTGTGATCCACATCCAAGTTCAGATAATCCAAATGAGAATTCCTTTCAAAGTTACTAGTGGCGAAATTGTGCTCCCCTGAAGCTTCATAATTGTTTCCAATTGCAGCTTGCAAACTAGCAACCTCGTCGTTACAATGATCAAAACTTTGAAACTGATGTTGTTGGGACATATTATTTCCAAAAACTGGAAATTGATGTTGGTTTGGTGTGTGATTCAGAAAGTACACCTGTACATGTCAAATAATATGAGCCAAAAAACACTCTTACCAGCCAGTTTCAACTAACTCTATAAAACTTTTGTACTTAGCAAGTCCCCTTAATGAAAGTGACAAATTGTCATGATAAGTGAGTGCTATTTAACAGAAAAATGCAGGATGTAGTAGGAAATTGAACAAATGTGGAAAGCTACAAAATATTCAGGGAACGTTTCTACCCATAACCTAGGTTATACATGATTATCAACAGTGAACCTGGTAAAGCTTCGTTCATCACTTTTGCTACTCAAAATATTCTAGTTCCATATCCAATCTTGAGTTCGAAAGGGAAAGGGTATATACCTCATTATCGCTCACTGCCAGAGGACTAGTGGCATGCCCATGCCCATGCCCATGCCCATGCCCATGTCCAATTGGTGGTTCAGACAATGGACTTGTAGCATCATCATCTTCTGCCAAGTTCTTCAATATCAGACTAAAATCCACAGAGCTCTCACTGATTTCCTGCACATAACATTCACTATCGGTTCCCATTCTCAAGTACAGTAAACACAAACTAGTACAACATAATCAAAGAAGGCACACACCTGTAATGACGAAGCTGGCGAAGGAGCATCAAGCTCAGCTTTCCATTCACGTAGGGCTTGATTCACTTGCTCTTCCAAAGTGGTAACATCCCCACTCCGACTCTCCTTTCTTGCGAACTGAAGCTGATCAACCATAGACTGCAGGTCTTGAACCCGATTCTTTGCTTTATCCTTTAACAGCTGATGAGACGGCTGCTTGCAGCTCTTCGAACCTTGTCCCATCTTTCCTTTCTGCTATCCAATCTCACTGCACAATGCATACCCACAATGCAAAAGAAATACGTCAGCTACGACCAGCCTTAAACAACAACATGTGAAAAATGAAAAGGCATCCCAACAAAATTCATTTAAGCTTCCTCGTAACACATACACTCCTTCGCTTTCACAATCAGGCTGAATCACACAAAACAGTATAAACAACAGATGTTAACATACATAATTCTTAGAATCTTGACGAATCTTTTCTAGTTCGCTTCATTATTTATCTCATCACATAAATAACTCAAAATGACCAATTTCACTATGTCGTCCATTAGCGATGAAGTCAAAAGAATTTTCATCATCTTTGTAGAGTGGAGTCTCTAGTCTGAACTAAATCAAAATGGCAAAAAAAAATCCGTCGATGTTGCATGGACACTTCTGCTAGGTTTCACTATGTCAGTGTCCAATGTAGGACACACACGAGAATAAAATTGTAAAATTACACTAATTTTGGAGTTTCTAACCAAAATACAAGGCGCCCGTGACAAGTGTCCACACTACGGAGCCTTCCGTAGTTCGTAATTTAGTGAAGTTGGGGGAAGTTACATTTAGGGCCAATCTCCGAAGAAAAAAAAAACCCCCCAAAAAATTGATGGGGATTACACTGGGTTGATGTTGTTGTAACCAATTTATTTCACTATGGAAAAATTTTTGTGTGAACCCATTTCATATATGAGACTGGATGAGAGGGGTCATTAATGCTACTTACCGAGGGGTCATCAATGACTACCCGAGTGTCAGTCTCAACAGGTTCACACAATTTTTTGTGAACTAACATAAATAAAACATAAAGATCACTTTATTCACAAATTAAAAGAACATGCCCTAAACCAAGTAGTGTACGAGTAATAATTAACAATCACATAATAAGCAAAGAAACAAGAGATATCATATAGGGCCTTTGAGATATCAGCAAGTAGGAGAGATTCTTACTTACAATTTAAAGCAGCATAAGGAAAAATAAAATAAATGGACGAGAAAGTAAAATGAGAAGATACGGAAAATGAAAGGAAGGAAAAGGGTACCTGGGGAAATTGGAGGGTAAAATTGGAAAGAGGAATTAAAAGGGGGTGTGGGTGGGTGTGGGTGGGTGTGGGGAGAGGAGAGGAGAGAGATGGGGATCGGCGTGGGAAGGGATGTGTTTTATAAATAGGGTAATAAGTTATTATTTCTAAGATTGATTGGCGGCAAAAGTTTAATAATAAATAACAAGGGGCGAGGCGAGGTTGGAGGGGAGGGGGAGGGGGTTGATGATCACTTTGGGAACAGTCGGAAAGAAGTTGGCAGTAGGGCCAAAGGACCAAAAGAGTGAAGGAGGGAGAATTAAGTAAGGAACTGTATATAATTAAGAAAATTAAAGACTTTTTTTTTTCCTAAAAATGAGAAAGGGAAAATAATTTTGTATTTCTTAAATAAATTTAAGTAAGGTGAATAGTAATAAGTTCAAAAACCCATTTCACTATGGTGAGCATCTGTCACGGTTACCTACTTGACCCAAAACCTTATGTTTCATATTCGAAATGGGTCGAACCGAGACCGGTCTTGTATGATTTATAGTTTTTAACATTCGGAAGAATCGATTTCATTTCTAAGTTCGGTAGTTTTGGTCGGATGCCAAATCGATTTCAGTTCAAAGTTCAAAACCTTTCTTGTTCTTCGGTTTTTAGTTTTAATACAGGTCGGTGAATCTCTACTATTTGTATTTAGTGATTCTTTTAGAGCAATTAGTGATTTTTGGTGTACAAATAATGAGCGTCGTCTTATCTTCGTTTGATTAGAGCAACGACAATAACAACCAAGTGTAAATCCCCATTCAATGGTGATGACCGGGGTAAGGATGTATGCAATCTTACCCTTGTTTAGAAAAACAGAGAGCTTGTTTCTGAGGTTGACCATGCATTGCTGCATTGAAGTATTGACTTCCAATAATTTCACTAAAAATAAAAAGTACTGAAAGGTTTGTAGCCATTTTGTTATAGTCCATAATCACCTAAAAGTTGAAAGATGGAGATAATTCTTTCAACTTTATAGGAACTAGACCTCTTTGTTTGTTTGTGTGACTGGTTATAAATTATTAGTGACACTTTTTGGCTATTTGGTATGAATCTGCAATTAGTTAGTGAGGATTTTATAGTAATTAATGATCCTTTTAAGCTTTTCCTAACTTATCAAAGTTTGACTTAGTTGATTAGTGAGTATTTGCTGATAAGTAGTGAATGTTTATTGATAGTTAGTGAACCTATACTATTTTATGCAACGAGTGATGTTTGAATCTAAGCCTATCAACAAATCTTTTGTCGATTTTTCCTTTTTTTCTTAGACGACCTTGAGAAAAAAATATTAGGGATGATTTTTATGTAATTAGTGACCCTCCTAACAGCGGTGGTCGTATTTGGAGGAATGACCACTTCGCTTCATTATTCTCTTTTAGCAATTAATGACTCGACATACATTATAAGTGACTCTTTTAAAGTCATGAAAGTTTCTTTGTTTTTAAAGTCATTATTTATCTTTTCGCATTATATGTGCTATTAGTGATTTTATGTGCGTCATTAGTGACCCTTTTTCTCTTTATATTGCCTTTTTTTTTAACATTACAACATTATTGGACAAGGGTACCTACACATGATGTAATTGTTTGGAAACTTACATAGACATCACTTTCCCTTGCATATAATTAGATGCAGTCGTCAAACTAGGAGAATGATGTTGAACTATGGCAATTAAAACTTATTTTAATGATGTTGGGATTACATATAGTTAACTTATTGAATAGTACACTAACTAATGTTTCCCAAAGCCATCCACTATTTTTTTTTTTTTTTTGCATACAAAGGTGACACTCTTTGCACTACCTTTGGGTGACAATATAAATTTCATTTTTCGGCGTATCCATACCGTCTTCACTTTTAAAGACATTAATTCAGTATATATAGAAAAAAGTGCGAAGAATGCAGGCTTATTGTTAGAACTCATAGTATTTTGATGATTTAGTGACTTTTTTTGCCATGGCCATTGGAGAAGGTGTCTTCTGATATTGTCGCGGAGCATCAATGGCACCCTTAGCTTATAATTAGTGGGAATCTGAATGATTGTATTTATTCATCTTATTTGTTGAAATATTATTAAGCCTAATAGCTCAAATGGTAGAGTATCGTGATCTACACAAAGTGTGGGTTCAACTCCCACATAGGCTATTTACAGAATGTAGTCATCATGATCATGAATTCATTAGTGGTTATTTCAAATTTTGTGTGTTTTGAATAAGCAGATACCACATCACTTAAATAAATGCACTCAAATATGTACGTAAATGGATTGGACGCCAACGGTTTACTAGGTGATATGACTTAGCGTTGTTGATTGATGTAGGCTATGTTGGATTCGCCCTACATCTCGTGCAAGAATGCAAATTCTCGTGTAAGAACGTATTAAACATTACAAATTCTGACAATAAAAAATGGGGTAATGTACTACGAGTCCAAATCTTCTGTCCCATACCCTTTACCAGTCCATGTACCCAACTTTTCCTACTAGTCCACATCAGTAAAAAAATTGCTACATTTTTTGAAAATGAGTTCATGTCTTCCGTAGTTTTCTTTAACGTCTTCAATCTATTTTGCTATCTTGAATCCCCAAGTCCCAACCCCTCCATCACATCATCGCCATGTTTTCCATCCCAGCCTTGAGTCATCATCGTTAGGAAGTCAGCCACCACCTCCACCCGCCTTGCCGTACCAGTAAGCACTTTTTCTAGTTTCGCGTCTCAACGCCACTTAAATACCACCGTAGTTTACGCCTTCACAACCCAAATTTACACCATCGTACCAATGGAACGATACCCAACTCCATTATCATCAAATCCCAATCGTCATCAGAAAAACTCATCTGAATTTGAACATGCACCTGCATTGGATCTTATGCGAGTTTAGGGAGGTTGAGGTTAACCACAACGTGAGCACCGATAAGACAAGTTTCGTTATCCATACCGCAGGTGAATGTGTTTGCCACGCCTATTGCCTGTTAAAGGATGCTCTTCAATAAGAAGGACTAGACGGTGGGCAAGAAGGGTAAGGTGGGGTTGAGAAAGGAGAAGAGAGAGAGTGGAGTTAGGAGGGATGAGATTTGGAGCCCCTGAACACGACGTTAAAATTAGTCAGTTAAAATAAACAAACGCCTAAGTGAATAAAAATTGATAGCAAAAACTAGTGTTGATGTGGACCAATAGGATAAGTTGGTATAGGGAGCGGTATAGTAGTATGGGACAGATGATTTGGACTCATGTGCTACAACCACAAGAGAAAAATGTGACATGCTCCTGGTGCGTTGCCTGATATCCTACAACACTCCAACAACATTGATTTCCAAACTAATGCTATGTGAGCACTATTACTGAAAAATTCATTTAAGTGCAAAATTAAACTCATCGGTTTACTAACATAATTAGTACATTTTCTAGTATATATATTATAATATTTTAGAATGTTAAAATATTCTATAATATATAATTTAATTTCATATATTCAACTACTTACACATGAATACTTTGACCTCATATGTGAATAAAGTCACACACAAAAGTAGTATTAAGGGACAATAAGCTGGTCAACAAACGTAACTACACATAGAAATTAAAATTTTCTCCAAATATTGTAACAAAATTGATGAATAAACATTGACACTGTGCATTATAAGACACCAATTCTTCCCAAAAAACACAAAATAATATATATCCTTTTACTAATGGCTTTTAATTTTTTTCGTTTAATTCTGTGTTAATTTTCCTTTTTAGTCTTGACATCAGGTCGTCGCATTTTTTACTTTAATTGAGTTTGATGGTTTTGTTGTTTTTGATTTGCGACAGGTTTAGTGTATACAATATTATACTCAATAGTAAAAATCATTTAACTCTATTGGAAATTTTAGTGTAATATAGATGAAGCTACTTATAAGTTATGATTGGCCTATATGTAATTCATAATCCTTGATTTTCAACTAATCCTCAATCTCATCGATAAGATAACCACTCCATCAAACAAATTTTGTTGTCTATATTATATACAAAACTTGTGCCGAGTGAGGGAATATGATCTCATGAAGAAGGAAAACGCGGGCACTAAGTGTAAGAAAAAATGTTGCTATTAATTTTTTTGTTTGTTTATGCAAAATAAAGATCTCATTCCCATACTTGAGTTTTCAAGTACACACAGTGAACAATGGTAGCACTTACAATTTACTTTTACTTTTCTTTTCTAAATATTGCTAGCTTGCTAAAACTTACTAGAACTTACTTTGTTGGTAATTAGTTATTTATTGGTTTGTTGTACATAAAATTGTTAAGATGAAGTGAAAATTGGGAAGATTATATCAAAAAGAACAATCCCTATATAGAATTCATAACACTTGTATTTTTTTCATAAATCATAAATCTTATTATTAAGGAATGACCACTTGTTGAATACATTCTAGAATTTCCATTTCCGAATAAATGGCTTAGCTATTTTGCACACCAAAATTTTAAAATATTAATTTTGTAGATGACCGTAGTTAATATTTAAAATTAATTTAATTTTCAACTTTGAATTTTAAATGATGGATCTTCGTTTTATTTTGAGTCAAAAATTAGCGTAAATTTTGATATTGATATCTGGCCCACCTAAAGACATATCATGCGTTCGCCACCGATTCAAACATCTCTTTCATAACCCTCTCTTTCGTAACCCTGTAGCGGTGAAAATGAGCCGAACCGAGACTGAGTTTGTTTGTGTCAACTCGTCTCATAAATTTTTTAGGTAGGTTCTCGAATTCAAAACTCGTCGAGCTTTCAATTTTGAGATTACCTCGAATAGTAAAAAAACCTAGTAGACTCAGCTCAAGCTCGAGCTCGGAAAAAGCTCGCAAGCTTTTGAGCTCGACCTTGAAACTCGCGTGATTATAAGCTCATCGCACTTCTAACATTTTTGAAAAATAAAATTAATTTGCGCTAACTTTTATATAATATATAGTAGGGGTGGCAATGTGTCGGGTCGTGTCGGGTTCTTGTCAAGTATAAATGGGTTGGAGAACCCTTTACCCATACCCAACCCATTTAATAAACACATTTTGGGACCTTGACCCAAACCCAACCCGTTTAGTTAGGCGGGTAACCCATGACCCGTTTAACAAACCTATATATAAAAAAAATTTAAAAAAAATTCGCACATTCTACTTTGAAAATTACTTAAGCTCGCTAAGACCAAAACCATAATAAGTATCTACGATATTAATGGACATGTGCAACTTGGATTATTAAACAAGAGTTGAAATGTGGATTAACTACCTGAATTTCACACTTGATTGAGTACGAATAAGTGATGAATAAAGGATGTGTTTCTAAGCTATAAGTTGACTCAATTAATGAAAAGAAAGTTAAAAAATTTCAACTTGATGGAATATGAATGTATTAGGAGGAGCTTAGGGCTTAGAAGCATAAATATTTGTTAATTAATTATATAATTCTTCACAAGCAAGATTAACGTAGACACTAGATTGTGAATTTATAATAATTAACATAAGAATTGCCAAAAGTTGAAAAATAAACGGGTAAACGATAAACGATTTGGTAAACGGTTAACATCGTGTTCACCGATTTATTCTTCGGGTTAAACGAATCGGGTTTCGGGTCAAACGCTTCAAACCTATACCTAACCTTTTAATTATATGAGTCATGTCGTGTTGACCCATTTACATAAACGGGTCGAGTTCTCTTGACCCAAACCCATTTATTTCAGGTCGGTTTCATGTCGTGTCAATTTTTACCAGCCCTAATATTTAGTATGTATATCAAAACAACAATATTTAAGATTTAAAATCAAAACCAAAATCTTAAATGAAACTTCTTACTATATAAAAAAAGAAGAAGAAGAAAACCCACTTAGTAATTCACCTAACACAAGTCCATTATGACACAAGTTCGAAAGCCAACATTGACATAAATATGTCTATTTATCTTTGTATTTGTATGCTTATCTAAATCAGAATAATACAAATGGAGAAGCTCACGATCTTTCCTATTATTGATTTTGGTTGGCTTGGCTCGTGTTATCAAATATGTCGAGCCAAGCCCGCCAAGCTAAACTCGAGTAGCTCATGAGTCAGAGAGTCGTCTCATTATCAGTTATCACCCCTCTAGCCTAAAAGAATAAAAAAAGTAGTGAAAGAAATTCAATAACGTTACCTAAAATTAAAAAACTTTAACACAATAAGAAGAGTTGGAAAAGTATATTACAAAGAAATTTTTGATTGAAAGAATTTCCTCTCTAGTCATTTTGTCCTTACGAAAGATATATAGTGATTTAAGTTATTTTGAGAATTCATATTTGATATTTAACCTTTTTTCCCCATAAAAGGAAAAACAAAAACGAGAAAAGAAAGGGCGAAAAGAAAATAATACTAGACATTTAAAATTATTATAAAAATGCCGTTATCGTAATAGTAAAATGACAAGTATCTGCAAAAGCAAGTTCATGTCAATGTTTTGCAAAATGATTGTAATTAAATTAAGTTTTTTTTTTGATGAAAATAACTAATTTTTTTTTTTGAAGTAAACATAGTAAATTGAATTTCCATCAAAAAAAAACATAGTAAATTGAATTGAAAGAAATTAGATTAAACCCAATTATAATATTTCAATTAAAAAATATTACCAATAAAAATAAAAAGTAAAATAACAATAATAAACAGAAGAGAGAGTAATAAAATGTTGAGTTTCCACAGTTGACCGTTCGGTTGAGGAAACAAGAACACCAAACACAATTGAACCAACCAACACAACACAACACAACACCACATATATCCCACAAATGTTCCTTTTCCAATAAAACCACCCACCCAATCTAGTGTCGCCGGTCTGCCGGCAAAGACATATATCTTCTAATAAAACAAAACAAAACAAAAGATGGGTCTGACATCGGCATCAACGATCTCAAGTGATGCTGTGAAAGTATGCGTGTTTGACTTAAGGAGAGGTCAAAGGGAAGGTGATGAGGTCGAAAAGATTCTCTTTTTTTACCCTCCTGAGCTCCCTCTTACTGATCAGCTCTCCGTTATTGGTCTTAGTGAGGGCTTAATTACCTTCACAAGGTTTGTTTGTTTCTTACTTTCTTATTTTGTTTCTTATTTATTTACTTATCGAATTTTCTGATTGGTACCCACATAAATACAAGAGAAAAGAAAGATGGGTTTTTGAGATAATGCTGAATTGAGGTTAATATGACTTGCATTGTGGGTTTGATTTGGAAGAGACATTGGAGATTAAATGAAATGCATGGTTTGGAGATTGGTGGTGTTGTGCTTAGGTTGGTCCAGTGGCAATCGTCTCTCGTCTCCCGTGGTTCCCACACGGGAGACCACCGTTCGATTCCCACTGGGGCAATGGAGGGAGATTTGTCTCACCCTCCCCACCATCTTCAATGCTAATAATTTCATGTTAGACGTAGGTAGTGTCGTACGAGTTTAATGTAGTTGTTCTTTGGAAGAAATTGTGTTAGAAATTAAGGGATACGGCTATGTTGAGGATGGCGTCCGTATCAAATGTAGAACTCGAGAATAGTTGTAGGATGTGATTAGGACTTTTAACTTTTGCTTAAATTTAGCTGTCAACTTGAGTTGGGATGGAGGGAGTAGAACTCTGTGCTGAAGGCTAACTGGCATAAGAGTTTCTCAGGTGGAAGGTTAGGTTTTACCTTTGAATTTCTTTTTTCCGTGTTTTTCTTTATTTTGAATTCTTATTCAAAGCTAGTCTGAAGTCTGAACATGATGTTCTAGTTGGAAGTAAAATGTAATGGAGGCAGAAAAATGAGGATGTTACGTGTTGATCATTCACCTTCATAATTTAGTGGAATGAGTAATTTGATGTTCAGTGAAGTCTCTTTGTCAGTTGTTTGGAATGTGTTCTCTCAAAGGAGAACAAGAAGAATTTGGTGACAACCATAATACCCATCCATCTTCTTTCCGTATTTTTCGAAGATGCAATGGACCTTGCTCAGACTTTTCCTTTTTGACCTTTTTACTTTACCAAGTTTAAGTTGACATGGTTGTATCATTGTATGTCTCCTTACTTGATATAGAAGCGAAGGGATCTTAGACGATGAAGCAATCCTTCAATGCTGATGTTATGACTTTGTGAAATCAAGCTCTTATCATAAGTGGATGCATTTTGTAATTATTAAAAAATAAAAAGCAAAATCTGAAACAATGAATAAACCCTCCCATCATCTCGTGCATGTAGCTTTAGTAAATTCAATGTAGTGTTAGTGCTTTTGTTTCATATTTGCTGGATGGGATGAAATAATCAATTCTCAGTGTCAAAGGAGATTGATCAATGGCTTGAATCAGTTAAACAAGAAGGCAAATTATGTTAACCTTGTATAATTGTGTGGATTTTAGGGTAGTCAGTCATGCTTTTGTGATCTTTCAATTTGTATTGTGATGTGCAATTCGCAGCCTTCATTGTATTAGATGTCTTCTAGTGAGTAACTTCTTGCTATGACTTTTCACATTTTCCTTCATAGTTTTAATGCGGTTTGTTTTGTAGAATTTTCTCTCCGGATGCTGCATGTGAAGTGATAGAGGCAGAGAGACATTCTCATGTTTTCTATGAGGCAGAACCAGACATTTGGATAGTTATGGTAATTTTTCATTACCTTTTACTTGAATGCAATTTCTCATTGAGATTTGAATGAGGCGCATACAATCGCTAATTGTTTTGTAAGGACTTCTTGGCATGAATTATGATGAAGTGTGCAAGTTTGCAGAACTTCTGAATTCTGTCATAGTGGCATGTCTAAAGAAATATCATAGCAATATAGCATTGTTGGTGCGGACATATTTGTTGGTTTCCTTTGTGAAACTTTGACCCTGTTGTTCAGAAAGTCTTTACATGGTTCTCGTTTTGATAAAGTTTTCTACTTTCACATAAGATATCTTGCTGAGTGCATACCAAACCGTGAACCAGTTGTAATTTTCTTCAGCATAATGAAAGATGTCTTGCTTGCAACTGCCATTATGGCTGCCGATGGGACCAGTTGACTAGTTTAGAAATCGCTATTAGGTGGTGGATAATAATGACGAGGCTGCATGAGAAAGCGCCCCACTAGAAAGCATATTGAGGTGAGAAGTATGTGTCGATATACTGCGTGATGGATCAGATAGAAATTGTAGTTGCTTGGATTCTTCTTTTTCGTCTAGACATAAACAGTGTCGTGTCTAAAGCGGATTTTTTCATTTTTTAATAATTTGTCTCATATATATGGTACCTTAGGCTTGTCAGTAATCTGTACTTATGGTTTTTAATATTAAAGCTTGGTTGACTTCCCACGTTATCATTCAGGTTCTCTGTGGGTCATTCTGGAAACAGTCTCCCGATTTTTCGGGGTAAGGCTGCGTACATCAGACCTCCTCAGGACCCTATCCAAGATGGTATTAACTGAGTTTGTTGTTGTTGTTGTTGGTTGACTTCCCACGTTGATGTGCCTTCTCATGGTACTTGTGTTTAATGCTCAATTGCTCACTGATTATGTATTATATGGCTGCACGCTGTAGGTTGTGGAAAAGAACAGAGAATTGGAGGCAATATGGAGGATTGAAGCACTACGTAGTGTACTGAAAGAGGTGCATTCCCTGTTTGTTATGTTCTTTGGAACCATAAGAGCAATGCTTGACAGACAGGCTAGTGGAGCGCTTGCCCGTTCACATCTGTTTTCTTTCATTACAGATTATCTATTTGGTAAGGTCATATTCTTTTCGCTAATTGGTTTATGTTATCATTTAAGTTTTAAAAAATTTATTGGTAGTTACTAATTGTCAGCGTCTCACAAACAATACCCTTTGGATTTCTGCTGCTGCGGTAATGCTGAAGTTCCTGTTTCATTCTCATTGGATTTGCTACTGTGGCATTGTGCTGAAGTTGACCCCTTCATGCCTCACGTAACATTTTCTCTTTGAGGCAGATTTCCATTCTGGAAAGAAACTCCAATTGCCTTCATTTCGTGATTCTTTGAGAGAAAGAGGAACCGTGCAGATGTTGACAGTTGGTCGTGAAGCTGCTATCGAAATTCAGGTATGTGCTCCAGATTATGCTTCTAATTTCAGCGTGAAAAGTTGGTCCTGAAAAGATTGAAGATATATGGGTTCATGTGAGTTTAATCTATTATAATTATCTTACCGAGGATTCATAACATCTATCTGGGTGACGATTTATGTGCCTCTGCAAAGTGTTTAATTGGGACATTTGTATCCGCCTAGGGGTTTTACTGAATGAACCAAACTTGAAGGAATACCTTAGTTTTGAGAAAATAAGTCCAAGTTTAGTAAGTCAAAGGAACACCAGAAACAAGATAAGGCTGGCTGGGTAATGGGGTATAACTCATTTTTGAATCGTGGATCAGGGTGTGAGCCACTGGCTCCATTGCCCTTCCCATTACTGAATAAATAACACAAAAGTTTAAGTAAGCTATTGAAGCAGATTCTCGTGCTAGCGTAGTTGGCTGGATCAGCTTGCAAGAGACGTAGGTTGTTGCAATCATCCATGTTCTATTCCTCATTGGTATGCTTTTTTGCACTTTACATTAGGTACCTATGTACTGATTCTCTTTCTTTTGTCTTGGCCTTTAGAAAACATTGTTGGTCCAAGGTATCAATTATTTCAAACTTTTCATTTTTAACCAAATCTTACCTTGCTAGCCTTTAGTGTGCCTTCAAAAGTTCCTTTGTTTCCTGTAAGCCGAAAATTCCGTATTAGGTGAGAGCAGTTTTGGGGACTATGTCTTTGTGAAGGATCAACACTATTGACATGCTACAAACGAGGAGACCTACTAGCCAGTTTATCGGGATATGTGTGCTGTGTAGGGCTAATGGAGAAACTTCATCCCATCTCTTCCGTCATTGTGACTTTGTACGGTGTCTTTAGAATAGGCTCTTTAGTCTACAGGCCTAGTAATGGATTTTCCATCAACAGTAATATGTCCTTTAGGGGAATAAGGAGATGTTATGGCAATACATGTGTCACCCGGACTCTTAAATTTTCCTTCTCGTGTCTGATACTCGTTCCTCAGACATGGGTTTGGGTCGGACACTTCATTTCAGACTAAAAGGCCCAATGCCTATGAAGTTGAAAGAATTATCTCCATCTTTCAGCTTTAGGTGATTACGGACTATAGCAAAATGGCTACAGAACCTTCTATTACTTCTTATTTTTAGTGAAGTTATTGGAAGTCAATACTTCTTGCATTCCCCGAGCACCCCCATTGGATGGGGATTTTACACTCGGTTGTTGTTGTACTTCATTTCAGAATACAACTTCCAAAAAAGAGCCGAGTCGAACACTTGGGTACGTACCCATGTCGAATATTTTTAGCCAAGTTTGGGTAACTTAGGCAACACTTTGGAGTATTTGCTTGAGTGAAATGCAAGGATTTTCTCAGTGTTCGTGTTGCAGCATACTACTCCTCCCTAATTATTTAATTTGTTATCTGAAAATTTTGTATTTCTTTTAATTATTTTGGGGGGGATTTGATTATCTGCTAATTGACTCCTTATGACAGTTCTATAGTTTTTCACTCCAATGATGTTAAATTTGATGAATGTCTTACTTTCTCCCTCTCTTCCATGGTGTCATACTACCTCTGTCCCATATTCATCTTACTAATTTCTGTTTTGGGATGTCCCATATTCTTTTTCTTGTTTCTTTATTTGGAGCTAATTACCTCTAACTTAATTTTTATACCTTCTTTATTTTCACCATTCACACAAACACCAAACTATCCATTTTCAATCTCCCTCCTCCCTCCCTTTCCTCCTGCCATTTTCTCAGCCACCACCCACCATCACATCCTTTTCTTTCAACGTGCTAACCACCACCCACCATCATTGCCGCGGCCGCCACCGCTACGAGGACTTCTTTATTCCCACTCTCTCTCCTCTCACCCTTTTAAATTATGTCCTGTTCAGTCCCGGAGCCCTCCGCGGCTCCACCTAACCAAGGTCAACCAGGCCCTACCCAACCTCACCGCCCGATGAGGGAGGGAATAGATTGATGGCATTTGTGTCAATTTCACACCTTTTATAAATTTTTTGTCTATTCCAATTAAGACAAGGAATAGGGGACGGATGAAGTTCTTTTATTATTCACTTTTCTTTCTGGTCTAGTATTTTTTACTCTACAATAAGTTTTTCATTTTAGGTAAGTTACAGATTACTTCGTATAAGAGTTCCAAAATGTGTGTTTATTTTTCTATATCAAAGTTAACCATAATGTTTTGCAATCATTTTAGTAATTCCTTGGTGCTTAGGCACGTGATTTGCTACAAGGTACAAACACACTTTGTATCAACTATTGTTTTCATGCCGAACCCCTCCGAAAGAAAATTTCTGGTTCCGCCTTAGTTAACTAGTCAAAGATTTTTGAATTTGGCGCGCAAGGAAATGAGCTGCTATAAGCCTAAAACAAACCATTAGCACCTATTCCAGATCTTGACTGCTTGGACGTTGTTGTTGACTGTTGAGAGATCCTTCTGGGCTAGAGGAGGAGTTGGTGCATCTGTGTTTATTCAACTTAAAAGGCAAAACGACTGCAAAGATGGTCAGTGGTTCATTTAACCACGGATAGTGTTGGAAGACTCATCTATCTCTATTACGCCCTTCAGCATTACCATTAGGCATCAAGTATCAACACATTTGAATGAGCCATAATAACCACGGAGATAGGACATTCACTATGGTAATTACCCTGGAATGAGCCATAATAACAAGGCTAGTCAAAATCCCGAACTCGAAAGCCTGCTGACCCAACCCAAATACCCTGTACTTTTTTGGGTCGGGTTGGGGTAGCAGAATGCTACGGGCAGGTCCCAAAAATCTGTTTTTTTTTTATTTATTTATAAAAGTGTGGTAAGTTTAAGACTGCTAGGGCCAACAGCATTCTAATAAAACTGTTTCTGATTTTCCTTTGAAAGTAGACGTTCCCCCCTCCTTCCCTTCTCAATTCCCATTTAACTTTTTCTCTCTCTTTCCCGAAACTAATGACTTAGCGTCACTCTTTCTCTCTTCCTTAATGTCACTCATTCCATCATTGCCTTTGCCGATCTCCACTCTCACTTCCTGCCGTCCCCAACAACTGTCCCACTATTAATCGACAATGGCACCCTTTCCCTAGATTTAGAGACGTAGGCGCCGTGTTCTACTTGCCCTTGATTGCTCGCACCGATGTGTTCGACTTGCTCTCAGTTGCTCGCACCGTCGTGTTGGACTTACCCTCAATTGCTTGTATTGATATGCATCTTAAGGGAAAAAGATCTTTTTTTACTTGGTACTTGTATTGATGTATAATAGAGTGTTGTATATATTTGTATGGGCGTGGCTTTCTTTTTTTCTTACATTTCATGGTAGAAACATAGATTATAGATCTATTTGTTTTTTAGAATCGGGAGTGGGTAATCAGGTACCTGTACTCTGACCCGTATTTGAATATTCCAGGTCGGGTTGGGTACCTTTTTTAGGTGCCTGAAAATGTCGGGTACCCAATCCAAACTGATTTTTCGGTCAGGTACCTTTGTTTGTCCAGCCTTACATACAAGTTGCTGGTCTGCTTCATGTCATATAGATATTTTTGCTAACTTTTCTTGTCCCATATTATCTGTAGTTTAGCAATATCTGTTGTAAATTCTTCCATGCACTTGGTGAAGATGTGGGATGAGTAGTGTTTGCTATAAAATTTGGTGAAAATGTATATTTTCTTGTCATTACCGCTGTAGTTGTAGCTCAGATTATTGTATTTTCATGCTTAACCTGATCCTTTACGTTTATTGGATCATTGGGCAGTCACTCATGCGAGTGGTGGAGTCATGTGCTGGAACGACAGGGTGCCATTCACTAATTTTGTTTCACGACCTGTTAGTGTCTACTTCACTCTGTCCGGTATGGTCCATATATCTGATTTTACTTTATCTATTTCCATGGACTATTTTTGGGGCTTTTCTTTTCAGTTTAATGACAACTAATCATGACAATTTTTCAGGATGACACTGTTAACCTTCATACCTATGGGGTTATGAGGATGTCGCCTCGTGCTTTATCCGCTGGTACGAGTTCATGGTCCTATCTACGTAAAGGAAGTGCTGGAGCAAGTGTTAGTGCAGGACCAATCTACTTAACTTCCTCTCCTTCCGATCAAGTTTATGGATCACGAGATACCTCACCGAGTGGCGGTGAGAGATATCTCATCGCTAAGCCTTTGCAGCAGGACACATGGTCCAAAGGGAAGGATGGCTTTCTTTTAACTAATAAATGGGTTTCAGATACACACTCATCAAATTCTTCTACCCCCACGATATGGCTACGGAAAACTGAAGAGAGGATGTACATTTGTGCCTACCAGCACAAGAATGTCACTGTCATTCTTCTCATTCCTGTTACCTCCATTAGTAATGTGGAACGTGAGATACCTATTCTGAAGCAGCAGTTTCTGGATAATGTGAGTTATTCTGCTAGCAGCTTCACTCAAGGCATATATAGATATGACGCACCTCATTCATAATTGGATTGACACTCTTTAAAGAGTAGTTGTGCTGTTATACTCTGTTATCCATGCTTTGTGCTTTAGATTTTCTGAATGTTAGTCTTTTATCTACAGCAATACATGAGGCATAAGTTTATGTCATGGCTGTTAGTCTTGCTTGTACTATTTAGAAAACAGGGAGCTCCAATCACATGCTTATAATTATCTACACGTTACTTATGACTTAACAGCTAGCTTATGTAAGCTTTTTTTGAGAAATTTCATGTGGGTCATTCGAGACTTTATTTTGTTTCAATGCGTTTTCTCGCAGCTGAACATGTAAGTCTTTGTAAGTTGTAATTGCGGTGCAGTCACATGCCCCTACTCTGATTAAATTTCAAAAGATCTGGACTCATGTGACATCAAATGTTCTGTTTTTGGCAACTGGCAAGCTTTTGTGCCTCTAGAGGCCTACATGGTTTATTACCTTTCTAATGTATCTGTAGTGACTGATGTTGCCCTGTGTATGTGGAGATGTGAACCTTGTACTCTATTAGTTATACATTTACTTGCGTTCTTTTTTGTTTCCATTTGCACATTTTGTTGACCTCTTACCAATGCTTGTTTGTTAATTTTTCCAGGCATCACTAAAAATCCTGAAACTTGAAGAAAAACTTTCCAAAGGATGGGGCGGTGAGAATGCTTACCATGTAGGCGGGTATCGATACTTGCTAGTGGATGATGACAGAAGTGTTTCCAGAGCTTCTCCAGCCACGAAAGCTGCAACCCTGGCAAAGGTAAAGCATTTCTCACTTTCTTACGTACTCACATAAAAGAAGCAAGCTGCAATAAGAGGGTTTTCTCCCTTGTACTAAATTCTCCTTGTAGAGCATCCTCCTTGTAATCTCATTCATTACCCTTGTCATTTTCTACTCTCGCTGGTCTATTTTATTGTGCTCCTCTCGGTTCTCCTCATCCCCATTTTCTCTAATGTGTCTAAGGTGGCTAACTATCCTGCATCAATGGCCTGTGGGACAGCATACACGTCTGGGTGGCTAGGGCTTAGAAGGGTTCAGATGGGGGAGGATGGGCCATCCAGTTGGGGGGGGGGGGGGGGGGGGGGGGGGGGGG
>ONZK01003529.1:4781-18839 GCA_900322385.1 Pharnaceum exiguum
ATGAAGATTTCCGCTGCTGCCTCCGCTCAGATTCGAACCCGGGATCTCCTCTTTGGAGCAAAATCGCCTCAACCACTGAGCTAGGCTCAGTCCCTTGATACAATGGGGCAAAAATATTGTTATATTCTGCTGCTGTGCTGGGCCGGGAACGAGAAATTTGGGCCCCGCGCGTGTGTGTGGGCTTCAGGGGTTTAGCTTTGGGTTAGTTGTTTAGTGTTTTGGGTTTTGTTATCATTTTATAATTTTTTGTTTTGTTTTTGTTTAATAAAATTAGTAAAAAATAAAAATTAATATAATATTAATATTGGGGTTAATATATACACTAAGGTTAGTATTTTTTGGAATTTTTGGGATTTTACTCTTTTTAGGGATTTTCGAATATTCAAATTTTTAGGGATTTTTTGGGGTTTTCTATTTTTTATGTATTTTATATTAATAAAATAAGTATCAAAATTTTGGTGTCTACACCATGACAAAAAAATCACCCGCAAAGTGCCACGTTCAAACACCCTTTTCTTAGGGTGACATGGCTAAGCACAGCCTTATGTTACTATATAATAAATTTTCAGTGGCACACTATAATGGCTGATTTAAGTTTTCGACTGAATGAACAATTCAGGTACATTCCAATTTGATATTTGCTCAAGATTTAAGAAAGGTGTAAAATCTCACATATATCTCCATTTTCTATTATACTTCATTCTCAACTCTTATGTGTGGCTTCAGATTATTGAATGGAAAGGGCCAAATGAGTCATTTAAAAAAACATGCCAAAAAAGGAAATAAGAACAGCAAAATAAAACGTCTAAAATGGAAAATAGGAACAATAAAAAAAAAACAGAGGTAAGTGACTGGGGTGCGTATGAGTATACTTGGGTTTTTCATTCAGACGAAAACCTTAAATCAGCCATTATAGTGTGACGCTTAAAATTTACCTAACTTCTCAACGTAGTGGGACGATTTCTCAATACAGTGTAAATTCTATACAAATTTCCATTATTACCCTTCTCATTCCCATTCTCATTTTTCCTTCTCCTTCTCTCCCCCTAGTCCCCATTCTCATTTCCCTTTACATCAGGCCGTCATCATTGGCATCTCCCCTCCCCCCTCCGCCACTCCTCATCCCCCCGGAATTCTCTCAATGGTATAGGGTCGGGTCCTTACTCTGGGCTCTACCCTCCCCCTTTAATCAATTCAATAGTTTCTGCTTTGGAGTGTCGCATGTTCCGGAGAGGAGGTCTTGTGAGGGTCGGCGGTTGGAAGCGTACGGTCTGGCAACTTGCCTAAGGATGATTGCAACTTGCCAATCGGCCCAATGTATTGCCTTTTCGGATTTGTCTATCGTGCCTTGGTTGACTAGTAGGCAAAACTTGGTGTTTTAACGAAGTACGTGGCCAATCATCTCAAGTCTGGGCAAATCACGCCTAATTAGTAATTAGTACCAATTGTTCTATAAACCCTAAAACAAAAAAAACGAAAACTGGGAACTTTTACGAAAACATTACCTAATTAAAATTAATTAATAGGTTCATGTTTATCGATCTTGAATAATTAAGCTTGTGAAAAATCTATATTAATGGAATATGTTCCTCCACTTACTAGGCGTGTAATGTTCTAAAGAACGGAATGAATTTTGGGTGTACTCATTAAGCCACCTGTTAAACCACCCTCCGTCCTTGGATAAACTAGAACAAAGGTGAGGCAAGGCGACACCCATTTTGAACACTAGCCAATTACTGAATGATGCGAATTGAACTTATGTTTTATACAGTTTATTATATACATCCCCTCAAACTCGACGAGGATGACAAGCGTGATGCATATCCCCTACTTTATTTTATAAGACTCCTCAATCAGATTTGATTTTTGAATTTTGAATTTTGGAGACCAGCTAACTGGTCGCACAAAGATGTCGTTTTTTTTCTGTTAACCCATCCATTGCCTGGCTACAAGCCCATGAAGATGGCACAACCCAAAACTTTCCTCTCATTCTTTCTTTTTTTTGAGATCTTCCTCTCATTCTTTCTTATTAGGCTAAGTTTCTAAGCAAATAAAAAAAATAAAAGCACAACATTTACTCACCTAAACAGAAAAAGGAAGTTTACGTCTGTTAGGTACACTAGGTGTACAATATAATTTCTCATTAGCAGAATATCATTTTTTGTTATTTATATATGAGACGGGTCACTAATAATGACTAACGAAGGGTCACTAATGACCATCGAGACGTCATTATTCAATCTTTTCTATCATTAATGACCCAATCTCATATATTAAATGAGATCATACAATTTTTTTTGTTTCTATCATATTTAATCCCTTTAACTAAGAGTTGAATTTTAAAATTTTTATTTATCCCGTGCTTTGACATGCATTTTAACTAGTTAAATTTATAAATTGTTATTTAGGCCGGGTAAAATGGGGAGCTCGGTGTGCGACAGGGTGGCATCGCATGAAGCCACCACTCAATAAGTCACCCGTTAAACCAACCTTCGTCTTTGCGTAAACTAAAACAAAGGCGAGGTAAGCCGAGACCCAATCTCATATATAAAATGGGTTTGCACAAATTTTTGTGCTTTCAATCATATTTAATTCCCCTCTACCCAAGAGCTTAATTTTAAAAAATGTGCTTTGAAACTTGTTGTTTTAACTAGTTAAATGATAATTCTTTATTTAAATCGAGTTTAGTGGAGCGAAGAGGGTGTGCGGCAGGGTGGGTACCAAAGCCACCAGTTAAACCACCCTCCGTTTTTGCGTAACTAGAACAAAGGCGAGGTAAGGCGACACCCACTTTGAAATGCTCCATTGTAGCATTTCTAAAATCTGTACCTTCTCCCTTCTCGCAAAAAGAAGAAAAATAGAAAAGAATGAGAGGAAAGTTGTGGGCCTTGCCATCTTCATGGGCTCGTAACCTGGCAATGGATGGTTTCATCTTGTGTGGGCAGTCGGGCACTCGGGCACAGTAGTTGCTCTCTCAAAAACTGGTGTGTTAAATGCCGCCCTGTTTTTCTAGATACCGCCTTGAATCATAATTTTTTTCCAACTTTACCCTTAATTACTTTTTAACACCTACCTTCTATCTCTCTAAGTAATTACTATACAATTTTAATTCTCAAATCATCACGAAAAAAAAAAGCAGAACGACGAACATCAACTCCAAACTGACACATCAATTCTCAATTTTTTGTATACTATTTTTTTTTGAAAAAAATGGTTATTTAACTGGGACCTACGAGGCGTAGGTCCCAACGAGGGTTAGGACTTGCGCGTCGTAGGTCCCATCGTAGGTTGGAACCTACGGCAGACAGGTCCCACTAATTAAGGTTCTATTTTTCATAAATTTTAGAATAATAATATGTGAAAAGCTAAAAGAAATTAAATTTAGTGTGGTTAACGGATGATTTGATATACTCATTGATCATTAATTGTTGATATTGATCATCCACAAGTAGTGAACTTTTGACAAAGGTTAATGATAAAGAGTGGGAGAGATGAGAGAATGAGAGGTTCTTTGTTAATATTTTAATTCAAAACTCCTAAAGGGTAAACTTGTCCATTTACCATCTCATAGGGCGGTAACTAGAAATTTTAGGGCGGCGAATAACAACACCCCTCAAAAATCAAACCTCATCGAGGGCTTTGGAAGAAAAAAAAGTAAAGAAGGGAAATAGGGAATATGGATCACGCTTGCCATCCTTGCGGAGTTCGAGGCGATGTATATTCATGTACTATATGAATAGGATAACTGGATAACCCAAAAAATACTCCGCATAAAACATAAGTTCCCGGCGTTCAGTCTCCAAATTGGCTAGTGACTTGGGGACTTGGGGTATGTATGTAGTCCTACATAGAGGTGGCAAATCGGGCCTATCGGGCTGGTTCGGTTCGGTGCGGTTCGGTTCGGTCTAGAACGTTGACCGGCCAATTTGGTTTAATTCGGTTCTGTTCGAGTTTTATCGGGTACGGGTTTCAATAGGGTCACCAATTTCGGGTCGGTTTCGGTTCGGGTTGAATCGGGTTTGGTACCATTTTATTTATTTTTTGCCCCGACAGTGTAAATTGTTAAAAATAACTAAATAATTAAAGTTTCTTTTTATTGAAATATATTTTAATGGTTTAAATTTGTTATTAGATTACATTTCATGATAACAAAGACAGTTAATCGGATTTATTCGGGTTTGGTTCGGGTTCGATACGGTTCGGGTTTATTCGGGTTTAACTAATTCGGGTTCAAGAACGGTTCGGTTCGGGTTTCGGGTTGAGCTCGACTTGTCTATTCGGGTCACTAATCGGGTTCGGTTCGGGTTATTCAGTTCGGGTTGAAGCGGGCCGGCCCAATTTGCCACCTCTAGTCCTACATTGTGTCTTTTATATTAATGTATCCGGATTGTTCATTCAAGTCGAAAACTTAATTCAACTAACCATTACAGTGTCATTAGTTATTACATAATTACATCACTGCATCTGAGAGAGCACAATACATAGTTATGTATGGCTGTGCCTAGCCATTTTGCCCCAGGAAAAGGGTGTTTGAACTTGGCACTTTGCAGAACTTCTCATTCATAATAAATTCCACAAGAAGTGACTTTTTAGCACTGTTAGGCTTGCTTGAAACTTGATGCTTGAATGATAACGTTACCCGCCTCTACCCGCCCGTCAAAACTCAAAAGGGATGAGAAACAAAATGACATCATGGAACAAAAATGATATCTCTAATGACGTTGTGACCACGGCGCAAACATTTGCAAACGTGGTTGAAGACGACAGGAGATAAGCTGGCGATATGGGGCTGCGTTTCTGACCACGTGAAGGGTCCATGGATGATATCAGCAGTAAGTTTGGAAGTCATGTCTGAGGCCATTAGCATTTATCTACTTCTACATATTCTGTTGTGACATACGCAATTGCATATTGCATATTGATATATACATGCATTGGTCTAAGACTCCAAGGGCCTTCTGTTACGGAGTATTTCACATGTCTTTTGTAGTTTTGTTCCCTCCATCCTAATGTATTTAGTTTTGCGATTATTCAATTAAAATGAACCAAAATCAATGTAGTAGTTTAATTCAAACAAAATGTGATTACGGTTTAGTGTTTCAGGACTTAGGTATTTGACTGTGTCTCCCTCTATATGAACTTACTTTCGGGGCTTTTAAGTTGTATAAATTGAGCAACGTTTCACGTTAGATGAAAACTATGAACCCAAAAAGTTGAAACCATTTCATATATGAGACTGGATATTAATGACACTTCGTCTACATAATAATGAACCATAGGCAACACAATAATAAACCATCGCCAACACAATAATAACTCTTCGCCAACACAATAATGACCCCTATCACCCAGCCTCATATAAAAAACGGGTTCACACAAATTTTTCTAAACTATGAAAATATATGACTGGACTTCTTTGTCGTCAACTATTTTTTCTTTTAAAAATCAGTTTAGGTAATTTTATTTGAATTTATTACATTTCAATTTTATTTAAAATAATGTCTTCAAAACCCGATTTAAATTAAATTTGCTCTTCATGCATGTGCTATTCGCCAATATATAAAGTTTTGATCATGTGAAAAGTGTCATTATGAGCTTGCTAATTTATACTCCATAGTTAATATATTAGGCAAAATGTCATTGTAAAACACTCATTTTTATGTAATTTTAATATACGGTTTATTTTAATGTCCTTACAATTTTTTAAGAAAGAACTCTTACATGCTTTAAAATGGACATTAGCAAACAAAAAATCATAAATTTTCTTGATTTATGTTTTCACAAAATCAGCTCAAATGTCTAATAACTTCACGTAAACTACTTGTAAATTGAATAACATGTACTATTTAAAATTGTATGTTGTATGTTTTCAAATAATTTAACATAATTATATCATGATGAAATTAACTATATTCCTGAACGAAATAACGTTATCAAAATTGTATAGTAAACTTGCAATTCTTAAACTAACAACAATCTCCATGGATGGGTGTGTCATATAATAAATAAGAACAACTAATTTATAAGTGATATATTACTTTATGGAAATATGGGGGAAAATCATTGAGTGGTTGAGTTTAGATATTTGCGCATTAGTCCATGATCTAATATATAAGGTAATTAAAAAATATTTAGAACTCTATAGATTGATTTTTAAATATTTTTAGTTTAGTTTTATCTAAAGAAGATAAAATAAAATATAAAAGTGCAATGGTTATTTTCATGATAAACCTTTTAACATCTGCGAATATAGATAAATTTTACCATGCCTTAACTTGCATAATAGCATTATAAAGTACTTCAACATATTAATCAATCAATGCATATGTTTTAACCCATGCAAATTCACATGATTATATAAGTTGTTTTCTAAAGTTTTTTTTTTAAAAAAATAAATAAGAATTAGGATTTCTGATTAACAATTGTGAGTATTAATACTCCACTGTTTTAGAAACATATATCTTAGATTTGCTATAAATGTATAATCAATTAATCTTAACCATAAATATGAAGAAAGTACATTCAATCATGAAGATAACATTATATCAAGAGTTCTTGCCTTTTACTTTTGATTGTAGTGTATATTTCATGTTTTAGTAGTTTAAAGTTCTATCGTTGTATAAAAGTGGTGTATGATATCTTACGAGCGTATGCAGAGACCTTCATTGGGAGACTCACCCACCATAGCCAAGTGTGCGACCCGGATCGGGTTGGGACGTAATCGGAGCGAAACTCAAGTGAACCAAACGGGCAATGAAAAAAAAAGTGGTGTATGTATGATATATTTGGTATGAAATAAGAATTTCCAACTGTTTTATAACGAAACATACTCTAGGATTTAGTAATCCCACTTTTTCCAATAAGATAATCTGTGTTAAGTGGATGAGTAACTACTATTCCATTTAATTCAATTCTCAGCCTTTTTATTTTGGTCAGCAAATTATAGCTTCAACCAAGGTAAACCCATCGATACATTCAAACACCGGGTGAAAGTCTATACCCAAAAAGAATAACTATGATTTTTTTTTGAAGTAAAAAAAATTCTCTTTCCTTTTTCTTAATTAAGAGATGAGCCATAGTCGTCATTTAAAAGTGGTTATAAAAACTTGCATCAGGTCATATTCCCATTTTTTTAGAAAAAAAGTTTTAAAGAAAAAGATTAAGTATTAAAATAACAAATTCAAGAATAATTACACAATGCACTAGTCACTCAAGAAAAATTGCAAAGTAGAGGATATCACCTCGCTAATTACTACTATCTATGTGCGGTGGTGCAACTTGTGAAAATTCGAAACACTTGTTTTTTGAGTGTGCTTATTCAAAGACAGTATAGCAAAAGTGAAGTTGTGGGCAGGCTTTCGGCCAAAATTTACCATGCTCAAAGATGAAATTAACTGGCAGTCAAGGCATTGTCGAGGAAAGAATTGGAGAAGCAAACTCATCCGAGCTAGCTTGATGGCCATAATACATGGATTATGGTGTGAAAGAAACCCAAGAGTGTTTGCAGATCATGCTGTTATGCCTGAAGATTTGGTGCTGCAAATTAAAAAGAAGATTCGACTTAGGATTTGTTAAGTATTTAACAATTCCTCTTTTTGAGAGAAATAGAAGATAGATTAATTTTGTAATTAGGATTACTACTTAGTTTTGCTTTGGTAGTTACTAGAAAAGTTTGTATGGACAAAGAAAGGTTACACATCACCTTTCTCTTGGAAATTGGTTTATTAACAAAATTTTAACCTTTTTCCAAAAAAAAATAAAAATTCTTAAGTAAATTTACTAATTCGATCAATTTCAAAGTGACCCAATATTTTTACTTTCTTATAGGAAGCTGAAGATTTATTTTATAAGTTGACAATTCCTTTTCATGAAACAAAAGAATTTAAATGATGAATGTTTTCAAGAGACAGTTAAATTGTTTAAAAAAGTTAATGATTTTAAAAAAAATTGACTAATTTGAAGTACAATTTTTTTATTATAGTAAAATTCAATTCATTTTTCTTATTAAAAACACATTTATTTCTTCATTTTGAATTTGGAGCGTCCCATTTCACTTTTAGTTATATCTTTTTGGCTAATAACATAGGGGTAACTTTCCAATAATTTCCAAATAAGTTCCTAATTAGAAACTAAAGTTATTTGTGTAAAACTAGTGAAGTCGATTGAATCATGTTTTCGTGATAGTGTTCATAGCCATGTTGTAGCTAGAAGTTTTAACTAGAGTGGCTTGGATTGTAATGGATGTTTACTCAGTAGGTGAATATCAAATATACAGCTCACGGGAAATGGTCTTTCAAGTTATATAAAATTTAAACAATTTCCAAAAATAAAAATAAAAATAGTAAAGTAAATTTCGAGGATTGTGTTCAACTCAAGATTAAAAACTACTCATTCTAAATCATCTTTTTACATGCAAAGGAATAACCAAAACAACTAAGTTCAAATATACAGAAATAAAAACATACCTTATACAATTTCAATCTTCTCCTTTTTGGCTAATAAAATCTTATTTTCAGTCTCTTCTTTGAAATAGAGAGACTATATTTGGTTTTAGGACAATAAACGTCATCAGTAGTTATGGCGCTACAATTCCGGCGATATTCACCGTGGTATCTTTCGACGAGAGAAATGTTGAGGGGAGAGAAGGTGGAAGATGTGGTGTTTTGCGAATGAGTAAAAGCTATGGTATATTTATTTATTTATAGGATGCCAATTGAACAAAATGGTATTTTATTGACTATAGTGCGATAACTTGGTATTTTTTTAGCTACATGCAACATTATGGTCATTTTAACTAACATACCGCCATAGTATGGTACAAGGTTTCTTGCCTGTGCGTTGCACGGTTCATTATTTTATATATGTTATATGCAATTTTTCATTTTATTTATGTTATAATTGATGGAATCAAATTTTAACAATAATACTTAAGCAGTATATCTCATACGCCTACTAAAATCGCCAATTTACTTAAGTAACTTTTTATCGAAAATTTATATTATCAATTTATTCTAAACTCTAAATTATTTCTCATATCAAAAATTAAAAATAACTATATAGTCTTTTATATCATATGAGATTCTCCAAAATAATTTTTTTATTTGATTGATGCTTAAGCTTTTTTCTTCCATAAGTTTTGTCCATGTTATTATAATTCTAATGTAATTTCAGTTCGCTAAATCAATTCCATTCTCAATTATTTGTTTTGTTTTCTCTAAATGAGTTATTGTTCATATTCAAATCGCTCTCGACTAGTTATGAATAAACCCTTTTTTTATAATGTCAGTAATTTTTTCTACCCTTAATACGTAATCGAATAGCACAAATTGGAGTGACAAAGATGACAATGAACATCCACCATTGAATTGTATATCACACATTCTATTCATACAATAATAACAATACACGAATAACTGTAGTAAAAATCTTCCATAAAAACATTTTCCTATATTTGCAACCTTCTACATGAATTTATCTATCAATGAACTGTTTACCAAAGAATTGATTGTTCAAAGAGGAATTAAACATGACTAACTCAATATAGCTGAACCATTTCTGAGTGAATAAGATTTGTGAGTGCGAATATCTTCGCAATCCATTCATCTAAAATAGAACACATTCCAATCAACATTAGCGATAATATCAACCGATGGACGAAGAATACCAGGCCTAATAGAAACGGCCATGCATGGAGTATTAATAGTTGGAATTTGTCCCTCGATGCATGGATGAGAGTCATATTCCTATTTAGCCTTACTAAAATACAATTAATAAATATGTCCTTAGCCTATTTGCAATGCACTTCGTGATCACTTTCTTAGCCTATTCGTACGTAGTACATTTTGCAACCACTTGGCATATCATTACACCGGGTATTTTTTTTTTTTTTGAAGCATTATAACACAATATTAGTAGTCACTTTTTTTTGGTAAATAAGATATTTTATTTCCCAAAACAAACAAACCTCAAAGGGTCATTGTTTTTACAAATTACAATCAGTGTTATACATAACACTCATAAAGCCAATAGCTAATAAAAACTAGCTACAAAACATCATATTTTCCTAAATTAACATTCTGTTTGAGACTTTTAATTCTCAATCTAACAATAAAACATAGTATGTTGATGAGAGCTTATGGTCTTTCAATCTTCATCTCCCATACAACATTGTTCCTTGCAATCCAGATTTCATACACAAGAGCAGCAAAGCTAGCCAAGTATATTTTCATCAACTCTCTTTTCCCCTTGAATTTTCTGGCTATCCATCTCCATATATTCACATAAACATCCAAGGTATGTGAGATCTTCATTCTGTTCTTCCATAGATTCAAAATTTTCTGGCTAACTTCACACTTGAAAAAGATATGATCAGCAGACTCTGGATAGCACTCACATAAAGGGCACAGAACAGACATATTATTGATTAATTTAGACAGTCTTTGTCTCGTTTGCAGTCTATCTTGTATCAGCAGCCAGCAAATGAATGAATGCTTAGGAATGTTGTATCTACTCCATATCCATTTATGCCAGGATACCTCTGTTTGAGTGCCCTTGAGCCATTTGTAAGGACTACTCACTATATAGCTTCCTGTTTTGCTGTGTAGCCATTGCATTCCATTCATACCATCTTTAATCTTTTCTTTGACATAACAGATTTTCTTCCATGACCAGCTAGCATCTATACTAGGTATATACTCATTCCAGGTTGAATCCTTCAAGTACACCTGATGCACCCATTTTATCCAAAGTATATCTTCCTTGCACGCAATGTTCCATGATAATTTCCCAATTGCAGCAACATTCCAAATCAGACAGTCTCTAACACCAAGACCACCATGTGTTTTGCTCTTACTCACATTATCCCATTTCACCAGGGGTACTCTTGTAGTTGTAGATTTTCCATCCCACAGATAGAAAAGCTCTACAAACAGAGATGATACCTTTTAAAGTAGTTTTAGGAATTATGAAAATGCAAGACCAGTAGGAGAGCAAAGGCATCAAAACTGAATTCACCAAGACTAATCTCCCACTATAGGACAAGTGTCTTGATCCCCATACTTTAATTCTCATAGTAGTTCTATCAATTAAGCATTCAGAATCTTTAATTGATAGTCTTCTTGCATTGATTAGAACTCCCAAGTATCTGAATGGAAGATTTTCTTCACAAAAGCCAGAGACATGCAATATTCTCTCTTTCTCTCTTCTCTCCACATTGCAAAAGTACATTGCAGACTTTTTCTTGTTTGCAGTCAAATCAGAAGCTACAGAGAAGGTCTCCAAACCTCTCAAAAGTAATAATACAGATCTATAATCACCATTGCTAAACATGATGAGGTCATCAGCAAAACATAAGTGGTTAACTGATAATTTTTTGCATCTCTGGAAGAACTGAAAACCATTCATTTTGGCAACCATTTGAAGCACTCTAGATAGGTACTCCATGACAACAACAAACAGTAATGGAGAAATAGGGTCTCCATGTCTCAACCCCTTTTGGCCTTTAAAAAACCAAATCTTTCTCCATTTAGTTGCAGAGAAAAACTAGGAGAAGTCACACAAATCATGATTAACTTTACAAATTTCCAAGGAAATTGTAAAGCCATAATCATTTCTTCTATAAAACACCAGTCAACAGAATCATATGCCTTTTTAAGATCAATCTTCAAAAAGACTTGAGGCTTCTTTGTTTTCCTATTAAAGTGTTTGACTAGGTCTTGACAAATGAGAATATTGACTAGTCACTTTTTAAATGTCATATATAGTACCTTTATTATTAGTTATAAATTCACCCGGTGTTCGTGTACACCTAGTGTACCAAAGACTTGTAACAGATAAATCTGTCAAAACTGACCCGAACCCAATGATCCCAACCCGTTTCACCCGACCTGTTATCGGAAATAGACCCAAAAGATGCAACCTTTGTCAACTTAAACCCGGTTTCACCCGAACAAAGTGAACGCAACCCAAATACTTTCAATCAAATGTACTATAAATCTATTTTTGAAGTAAAATATTTTTTAAAAAACCAACACGAAAATGACCCAACTCGAAATGAACTCGACCCAACCCGAACCGTTAGACCTGTTTGCCAGGTCTAGTGGCAGGCCAATAGTCACTAAAACTTAAGGGTAAGGATCTATCATGTATAACTTATTTTTAGTTAAATTATGTTCAGGTGTAAATTTGTTCGATAAGTTCTATATGTTTCTGACTTTCTATTAATTTAGTTCACTTTAGTAGGTATTCATCTCAATTATGAAGTCTTTGGTTTACAAAAATTCAATCCTAAAGAATCGTCCTTATAGCACCAAAAGAGACGTCATTTCATTCAGCTATAGAAGAAGTGACAAACAAACTGGCGTCACTCAGTATGTCCAAGTACAGGCAGTTTTCACATTGCATCAACCATCTATTCATCATGACCAACGTCTATACGTCATAATGTAAACATCTAATCTAAGTTAGGTTATAAAAGATAATCATCCATCTCATGCCATGCCTTATTATATCATACGGAGTACATACAATACCTATGATTTTTTTAAATACATATATGCGGTAGAAATGCGTTGATTTGTTCGGCCAACCAAAGCATTTTACATGTAAAGGGAAAAAAGTTCTTGTACAAAAGACCAAACACCACACCTCTCTCAATCTAATATACTGGCCACTGGCGTGGTGACGCCATTTCTAGATTATATTTATTCAACCCACGGAATTAGCATGTCCATATGCCAAATCCCACTAATTAATAAAAACTTTGTCAGGATTTGAAGTGTATCTTACTCTTACCATATCATATTTCCAACGACAACAATCGAGTGTAAATCCTCATTTAATGGAGGTACTCGGGGTTATGATGTACGCAACCTTACCTGATACCTCTATTTAAAAAAATAGAGGGTTGTTTTCGAGATTGACTAATTGCTTCATTGAAATATTGACTTTTAACAGCTTCACCAAAAATAAGAAGTTCTGGAAGGTTTTCATAACCATTTTGATATATTCCATAATCACCTAAATCTGAAAGATGGAGATAATTCTTTCAACTTCATAGGCACACGGTCTCAAATTCTTTTTCCTAATCTTCATTTTGCGTTGTGGTAAACCTTTCTTTCTAATTCCTTTTTGAGAAAGTTATTATGTACAAAGCTATTAAAAGACCCTAATCTTATACCACATTCTCTCTCACATATTTTACACTCACATAGTGTGTCTTTCTTTTACACTTAAATTGACGGTTCTAAAGGTAATTGTTTCATAAATACCCCACCTTTCCAACAATTATCGAACTTCAATTATTAGTTTTTTTTTGTAAAAAAAAAAGGAAAAAATCGAAGGACACTCAACATTCCATTCGTTCCAAAATCTTCTTCCTAATTTTTTTTAGGGAAATTTTCATTTGCAAAATTATTAAAAGAGCCCCATCTTATACCCCACTCTCTCATGAAAGGTCCGGATTGAAGTGGCACACAAGATGAGACACGATTATGGGACATCAAAGCCCCACTGCACATGCGGTATCTCTTTTTTACACTTAAAATTAAGGGTTATGAAGGTGATTGTCCCAAATAGCTCACTTTCATTAAATTTAATGACTATTGTATTTATAAAGAAGATTTTGGAATGAAAAAAGTACTCCATACTGTCTAATTATGGAGTTGGATGTAACATAAGTTTGCATGAGTAACATTTCAGAAACTGTTTTTGATTTGAGTTTTCCAAAAGGTGTCATGATCGGTGGGACGTAAACCAATGGGCCACCTAAAAGAGGTAAAGAAGCATAAGTGATGCAGTAACACATCAGCAATCACATAACATAGCGCGTACCGCAGAAAAATATGCTTAACTGCAGTTGACGCCAGACCAACTCTGATCTTCCTGTGTCCTTCGCCTATGTCTATATATATGTTTGGTATGAACCGTATGATACATGCACTTCATTGTCCCAAATGCAGTTTATCCAATCATCATCACATTCCTCAAAACATATATAAGTAACCTCGTTCCAACCCACATTACAAAACCAAAACACCCCCCCCCCCCCCCCCCCCCCCC
>ONZK01003529.1:36665-48138 GCA_900322385.1 Pharnaceum exiguum
TTGTAGTTGAAAAGAATAGGGCCTTACCTATTTATCCATTTTTTATTCTTGTTGCTAGCTTTTAATTTTAACGCCTCTTATTTGTCAGCACGAGTGTCCTTATGACTGCGCTAGTAATTAAGGTAAAAGTGCTGTTTACTGCGCTTTCAATTTTTGGTGGTGTTTGGTATAGTTTCAAAACTATTGCAAATGAGAGCACTTTTCATCAAACTTCAAAGCAATGTCAAGACACCGCACCTTTGACCCCAGCTTAGGTGAAAATTCTTTTACTCGCACCTTTGACCCCAGCTTAACACAGCACAACTTCACAGCTAAAACATTTTCCATAGCTACAAGTAGGGGTGATAATGAGCCTAGCGGCTCGTGAGCTACTCAAGCTCGGCTCGGTCAAAGCTCTACTCGAGTAAGCTCGAGCCAAGCTCGGGCTGGACTCGACCTCTGTCTTGAGCCGAGCCGAGCCAAGTGAAGCTCGGCTCGGAAGGCTCACGAGCTGGCTCGATATATTTTTTACATAATAAATAAATAACTCATAAGTCAATATACTAATTGTTAAAAAGAATAAGACATTAATATAAAAGCTTTCAAACTTGTGACATTTATTTATTTGATTATAGCCATTTATACTCCACCATTCTTATTAATAAGGTACAATCACATGAGTTTTAATCTCGAGCTCGAAACTTCGTAAGTTTTTTAGTTCGAGCTCGAAAACTCGTCAGTTTTTTAGCTCGACAACATAAGCTCGGGCTCGGCTCGAGCTCGCTGAATTTTTGTTATGAGCCGAGCCAAGCTTCAATTTAAAATCTCGACGAGCTTTGAGCTCGAGCCGAACCCAGCAAAAAAAAGTAGTGAGCCGAGCTCAGACTACCCAAGCTCGGGCTCGGCTCGACTCGTTATCACCCATAGCTACAAGACTCGCATCAATCCCAAGAACAACCATATGATCCAATGCTATTGTTGTTTAATCACAAAAGACAAATTAGTCAACCAAAAAAAAAATCTCTATTACTTGGTTAAGTTTTCTTTTTAAGAAGGTAAGAGACCCTTGGGGATGCAGACATGATCTCGGATCCCTTGGTGATTTAAGTGAGGAGTAGCCATATCGACAATTAAGTGATATTTTTAGATTAAAGGGTCTGTTCGGCAAACCTAACTGAAGTTGATTAGGTAGTTGAAACTGATTAGTTAGCTTAAGCTGAAGCTGAAGGTTAATAGATAATCTAATTAGGGTGTTCGGATGACGTAGCTGAAGCTAAAGCTTATTAATGTAAAAATGACATAAAAGGACAATCATTATTTCCAATTATAAAGGATAATATTTTCATTAGGAGTAATATTGGAATATAGAAAGCTTATTGATAGGAGATGTACCTATAACCTTCTAGTTTATCCTTTCTTTTGTGCGTGTGTCTTGTAATTTTATGTAATTCTATATATTATAACTTCTAATTCATGACAATCTAACTTGTAGCTTCTAGTTTAGTTTAAAACGTTTTTAGTACTATTCAGTCTAGCTAAATTGTGTTATTGGCAAAGAAATGAAAAAAAATTTCTATACAATCATAACATATTACTTCAAATACCATAACTTTTAGATTTGAACTAACTAGTTGCTGCAATTTGTTTCAGCTTTGATTTATCTTTTCCTAGTGATTTTGAGCATACTGATGTGTTTGGGGTTGGAGGTCAAATACTTTGAAAGTGATTTTAAATGGGTTTTAACTTCACTTTAAAATGTTTAATGTTTATAAAAGTGTAGGAACTGAAATCGTCTTCCAAATTAGACTTCAAAGCATTGTAAAAGCACTTTCAATCATTGTTATAACACTTTCAACAGATGCAAGGCTTCATAGCTGGAAAATTACATCATATACCCGGGTTTACCTTACATCGTACACCCCCATTTGTAAGTAGTTGATTAAATATTGGGTCCTTAATGTTTTTTTGAAGTATTTGGCCTAAAACTAACTGTAAGGTACACCCGGGTGTATGATGTAATATATTGTAGTTGATTAAATATTGGGTCCTTAATGTTTTTTTGAAGTATTTGGCCTAAAACTGGAGAAAGAAGCAAAAAGGGTGTACAACTGTAAGGTACACCCGGGTGTATGATGTAATATATTTTTTTTATAGAAACGTATGGTGCAAGTATTCTTCATAACTCCCTAAACTTAGTCTTAGTTTTTCATGCTAATCTTTCTAGCTGTGCTATTTCAATGATTAGGCAGCTAACAACTTGGGCACTATAATTTCTTTGTTGTATTATCAATGTGGATGGAGAGCCCTAGTGGAACTTCCACTTCATACTGCAAGAAGATCCGCTTTTGAATCTTTGAACACTTTTAGAGGATTAAAAGTATATTGAATGAAAGTTCTTATCCTAATTATTCTGGCACTAGCTAGATAATAAACCAACATCGGGCAATCAATTTTCTAATCACAAATATCCAGCCATTAGCTCAATCGATTCAAAGTATGTTGAAAATCTTTGCTCATTTGAATGCAAAGGCCGGATCCGATCAATGTGACTTTTTTTTTTGTAAGATAAGAAATGGAGGAAGGAATTAGGAGTCTCTCCTCTCGAGGCATACTTTCAATATGTCCTCATGAAAAATTGTATCTAAGTCTTCATACCATGAGACATCCCATAAGATACTACCGGTACGATGTCTACTGTAATTTGATATCCAATCCGCTACTCTATTTCCTTCTCAGAAAATATGCTTGATTCGAAACTCCGTATAATGCTCCATGTATCTGTTATGTCCCCAATAATATTCCAGATTTTTCATGATGTCGTAATCTCCTTCTTGACATCTTGGATAACTATTATGTTATCTCCTTCAACCTCAATGTTAAGCCAAGTTTGACTGCTTGTTGTAAACTGTAGCGTAGTCCTAATGTTTTAACTTTCAGGATTGAAATGTTACCCAGATGTTGGGCTGCTGCCATTAGGGATGGCAGTGGGGCGGTCTCAGGCGGGTTCCGCCCCTCCATCGCCCCAACTGGGGCGGGGTTGGTAGTGGGTGTGACTGTTGATGGAGCGGTAGTGGTTTTCAAATAATCAACCGCCGCGGTTGGCGGGACGGTTGGCGGTTTTTGTGAACGACCCGCACCGCCTCGCCCCGCCAATCCACCGCCCCGACCCGCTCCACTTCGTCCTGCCTCCCATTTGATCATGCCAATATTATTAATTTAAAAAATATATAATACAGAAATTGTTGATTTACTATACTGACCTTATATAAAAAACTTAACCCCTTGTAAGATTTAGCTCATTTTAGTAATTTTTGTTAGTACAACCTTAATTTCACTCAGTCTCACTCTCATTTCTCACCCTCACTCTGTCATCTCCTTCACACTCTCTTAGCTCCCCGACACCACTAACTCACCAAGTCACTTGTCAAAAATCTCTCAGTCTACAATACCACACACAATACCACACAACCACTCACACTCACCATTTCACCGACATCTTTATCCCTTTTTCTCTACCCCGACGAACTCATCTCACAACCCACTATCTCATCGCCCTCTCTCAGATCTGGGGAGCCCATATCCCTTTCTCACCTTCAGATCTGACGATGCTAAGGACTTAACTCAACAAGCGACGGTCGTCCACTCTTTGCGGTAGTTCTAGTAGTTTTTTTTGACCAGTTGTAATGAGAGTTTATGGGTTTGGTTTTGTTTGTTGGTGTTGATAACAAATACGATGACGATGATGATTTGGGTTTGTTGTAAAAACATGTCGAAAGGTTGGTTGGGGTACGGGAGATTGTTTGGTTTAAAAGAGCAGAACGGGTCTTTTAGTTTTCTGTCAAATTGCAAATGACTTGTTAGTTTGTTACTTATCTTTGTCTTTTAAATGATCAGCTTGTTATTGTAATTTGTTTTCAATTGAGTTTTTTTTTTCATGTATTGTTATGCGGGTTCTTGCGGGGCGGGGCGGGGCGGGTGAAGTGGGGCGGTGGTGGTTCTGGGTGATAGGTGAGGCGGTGGTGAAGTAAATATTAGACCCGTCTAGGCGGGATGGTTGGGTCGATTCCAAACCGCCACGGTTGGCGGGCGGTAGTCATATATTCTTGGCGGGGCGGTGGCGGTTTAGGCCAAACCGCCCCATCCCCGCCCCATTGACATCCCTATCTGCCATAATCAATAATTTACCACTAGTATCTCTGATGATGCTCCTGCTGCTACATTATTACTTCTTGAGCCATCAAAGTTGATCATTGTGACTTTAAATACGAACTACCTCTGATTCTTTTCTTTCTTCCACTTTGGTTTTTGCGCAAATGTTAAGTTATGTGCATTAATTATACCCTACAACTGGTTGTCCCAAGTAAGGTACAATCCAATTTCTAAAAAAATATTTTCCTATTCTCTCTCCTCACCAACTAACCTGACTCTCCCTCCACTCACCCATAACCACTTCCACCAAACACCACTATCAATTCCCGTCAATGTCTACCGCTACTGCCACCATCGTACCGCCGCCATCTCCCCCTACATCCACCAATCAAAACCCCAATAAATCTTTATCTCACATTTATCCAAACCCAATCTCACCCATAACAGAACTCAACCACCCCCACTCTTTCTCCGCCTTCACCCGCATCACTTCTCTTTATCGGGGTCATCATTCCACCACCATCAATCACCCATTGACGCCGCTGCATCCAATCACTTGTCTCACCCTTATCCACACCAAGACCCAATTTGTGAACCCCTGATTTCCATTTGTGACCCTTTTAAGCACAATCGATCTGTGACCCCTAGTTATAATTTGTGACCCTCTAAGCACAGCTTGTGACCCCCTGAATTCCATTTATGACCGTTTTAATCACAATCTGTGACCCCTAGTTTTTAATTCGTGACCCTTTAAGCGCAATTTGTCACTCCTCGATTTTGTGATGAGAGAGAATATGCGTGTATGTTATGGAGGAGTAGTAGTTATGATTAGAGATAATAGGAGTGGGAGTTATGAAGAGCGGAGAAGTTGTGTGGAGAGAGGATATATATGGGTGAGCATTACGATGGGAGGTGGGGTTGTGAGGAGAGAGAATAGGGATGAAAGAGGGTTTTTTTAACATATGGGTGCACGTAGCTTTGTGCACCCGGTTGTATGATAGACACACTCTCCTATGTATATGATGGAATATTATTACAATATTATTACTTTGATTTTTTTTCCTAAGTTGTTAATATTTCATTACCATATTTATGCCACCAAAATTTTAACTACCTTATATAATCAAGAAAATTCAATGACTTTTGCCACCAAATGTATTACTTACCTTATATAATCTCAGAAGTCTAAACCAGTAAATTAAAAAGGTTAAGTTAGAAAGTTAATCTAGTAAACTTACCTATGGACAATAAAAACTTGACACGGGCTTGTATTCTAAATTGTTTTAGCAAACTTATCTAATTTTTTCTCTCTGATTTCTCTTTTATTATATTATAAAGAAATAAATTATTAAGATATGGGTGATTTCAAAGGGGTGATAATTTGGGGGAAAGTTGCGTTGTCGGGGGATGATTATTGTGTTACCTTGAGGGGAAGGGGTGATAGTTGTGGTGTCACTCAAGTCTATCAATAGGTCAAATGGTAGATCATTGGCATTTTCGCATAAAGGTGGTTTCAATCCCCTCCCAAATTTTAAAAACACTCACTAAAAAAACTCACCAAAGCAATACAAGAATGTTGAAAAGTTTGACAATTCCTGTTACAAAGAGGAGTGAAGTCACAAGTAAAAAAATTAAAGTTTTTGTTTTATGTAAGACATGCACAATTGATCCACTGGTTTTGAAAATAATAACTTGGGCACGTAATTATTGGATGCTTATTTGTAATAAGATGAGGTGTTTGGTTCAATTTATGTATTTTTTGTAAGTTCACTCTTTAAACTTTACAATTTACTTCTTCATATATTAATTACAATTAAAATCAACTTTGACAGATCGTGTCAGGCCAGGGGAAGAAAGCAACGGTATTATTTGTAATTAGGTAGAGAATCAAGGAGCCTCCTAATCATGGAAATGGGAAAATGGTATTAAGTGAGGACTAAACCTTGGAGGTGGACGACCAATAAGGGAGGAGACAACGCAACGATGATTAATGCTTTACAAAAATAATTATTATAGCATAGTTGGCGATTTAAAAAGCTAATGTAAGACGACATACATCATATTGAAGACCGGGTTGAAGAAATTATCTATGTCCAACCCTTAGAGAAGGTAATAAAGCGGGATATTGAATGCCCAATTATAGTCATAAATGTAATAATATTATAATCTGATTTTTAAAAGCTTGATAATATTGTCCACAAAAAAAGGGTATGTTTCGAAAGGAGGACCTTCTAACTATACTCCATTCTTTACCTCAAAAGGAAAAATAATTAAAAAGTTATGATTCCATGTCGAAACCTGTGTATTGTGGTTTATGATAATGTCTTTGTTTTATAATAAAACTTAAGAAAAAGAAATTATCCCAATTAGTGCAAATAAGAATGAAGGATATAGGTCGAGATGATAATGCAGCCTATACCCCATGGTTGACTCGAGCAGTGGCGAAGGCAGGATTTTTGTCCAGCAAGGGCCGAGATTTAAAAAAAAAACTATTAAACCTCATCCCAAATAAATAAAATAAAAACGCCCAAAATGTACTTACTTAAAATCGGGTATACGGTGATAGAGCACCCGCACCGCCGCGCATATGATATACTTTTCCTAATTATTTTTTTTTTCATATAATGAATCTTGACAAATTGACACAATCTACTAAAAATATGATATTTTTTTGAAGGTCTAACAAATATAGTCAATGATAAGTGGGATGTGATATTTAATTAGGCATATACATAGCATACACATCATATCCTTCGCTTAATTTTAAAAAGAAAAAAAATCAGATATAAAAGTATAGACAACCTTTAATTAAGATTGAAATTAAAGATCAAGTTATGCATAAGAAAGGGAGATGAAAGCGTTTGGATTTTTTTTGTGTGTTCAATGCATACTGGAGATGATCAGGTGAAGGGAGTAAGTAATTAAGTGGTCAGGATGGAAAAAAAAATGCAAAACAAAGATGAAAAGGGTCGTAGCTTGCAACCTCCACATACTTTCCCTTGTAAGTCTTCGCAACCGCTATGTTACTCTGTGCATTTACTGAACAATTATAGTATACATTGTAAATTTCTACAAGGGCCAATTTTATATTTACAATGTCGCGGGTGGGGCCTACAGGGGCTGGGCCCCTGCCCGCTAACCAAGTGGCTTCGCCCCCGGACTCGAGTTCTATTCAATGTTCTGAAAGCCGAATCGGTTGTCAAATTGGTCTCTCAAATAGTTTACCGTTTTAACTGGTATTTAATCGGTAATAAAAACGGGTCAATAACAGTTTTGGTAAAATATATATGAAAATATGTAAAGATAAGTATATTTTTTGGCAAAGAATTGGCTAAAAACGAACTAACATCGGTCGGTTCAGGCCAATATGACTAGTACAGTTCTTTCAAAAAAGTTTTAAAAAGGGTCATACTACCGGTTTTCTGTTGAATAGGTCGGTTTGGTCCTATTCTCAAAACCATGGTTCTTTTTGTATGGCACTCTTACGGCCCTGCTTAATTGAAAAAGATACATTGTGTAAGCATGAAGCTAGTACGTAGGCTTGTTATTTTAATCCTTCATGCAAAGGACTACAAAGAATACAGTGCGTATTATACGTAGCACTCATTTCCTTATTTTTTTTTTTAAGTGGAGCACTCGTTAGTAGTTGGTTGATAAAGACACTACACCAAAGAATTGAATGAAATTTGAGCGCAAGTTGTAAACTACTAAGCTTAGGGTCAAAAATTGTCCAAGGAAAGCTTCTTTACATTATTACCGCTAGATTGTATGGAAGTGCACAAAAGACATCTATTAACGATCTTACCCATAGTTGTAACTTGTACGAGTACTACGTAACTAGCTAATAAGCTTAGGTCAAAAATTCTCCAAGGAAAGCCTTTAAATTATTTCCGCTAGACTGTATAGGAGTGCACAAAAGACATCTATTAACGATCTTACGGTCTTACCCAGAAGACTGAATATCTTAAAAGTTCAGTAAGTTTGATTGCGTTAGTGTTACAAATTGAGAACATCCACGCATGTGTTGAAGTATGATATCCATAATGAGTACTAAATATGTAAAAATTAGTTTTAAAAAAATAATAATATTCGAGACCTTGATTCAGTCGTTTGAATTGCACAAAAACTTGTACTCCGTAAATGAGAAGCCTTCAGTGTAAAAGACAAGCAAGGGAAACAAACATATCCATGGTGACAATTGTTTGCTTTTCCCCAAAACTTCCATTCAAATTACTTCCGTTTGTTACTTTGTACAAGATCTATTATCTTGGCCTTATTGTTACTAACCTGTGATTAAATTGTATTTAATGACATGTGATAAATCCATTTTATATTAAGAGAAAGGAGCTGGATATCAGAAATCTCACAGGTAAGCCTAGAAAGGAGGGGAATTGGGAGTTGGAACGGAGAGAATATTCTAAGGCCGCCAAACTCCAACAGGAAAAATCCAAAGATAGAAATATTAAATTGAAAAGGCTTAGCAAAGCAAAGCATCATTAGATTATGATTATGTTAAGGTTAGCAGGAAAAGTCAGCTCACAAGGGGACGACTACTACACACTCCAAAAAATTCACTGCTCTTGTCAGCTTGCTGTCTTTTATACCTGCCTCCCTACGCTATTATACCATTTTCTACAGTCTACTATACTCCCTTGCACGGGGTTAGCTAGCTCCTTTCTGAAAATGGTTGCATAAATTGGAAAAATTACTTTTATCAATCAAAATGGCCTTCTCTGGGTAAGCGGAACTTAATTCAGCCCCAAAAACAAATCGGATTTTTTTTAGTACAATTATGGTGTGTTTTGGTCGGTTGGGAAGATATGAACTGAATTCAGTTAAAATTATAACTAAACTGAATTAAACTGTAAAAAACTGAACTGAACTGAAAAAAAAAAATGAAACTGAACTGTAGTACTATTGACAAACAAAACAAAGCCTTAATTTGTTCACTTTTTTGGTTTAAAGAAATGCGCTAAAAATGGTAAGAATATTGACCCAAAACTCAAGTATTGAAAAATAATTTGTATAAATTCGTTTTATATATGAGACGGGATCAGTAATGTAAAAAAAAAAATAGTCCCTTTTTGGTCATTAATGAGTATTGAGTATTGACCCAACAAAAACTAATTGCATAGGGTGCACCCAAATTAAATTCTATGTAAAGATTAATTGAAGATGTATTTCTCTACCACGTACTTTTATAAAGAAGATTTTCCCTTAAAAAGAAGATAAGTAACAAATTCTTCACTTAGCTTTATATCTTTGCATGGCTGTGGTCCATTTCATTTGGTTGGGGATAATCTAGTTTCAGTGCACTCATGGACATGATGCAGGAAACAAACCCTATGTACAAATGGCGTACACGTTTAACAATTTGTCAAAGTTAACAAGAGGAAAAAAGAATGAAATTGGATGTAGAGGCATAGTTGGATCTTGGATGAGGTGGAGTGATGTGAGAAGAATGTATTGAGTATATCATAAACCAATCTAATCAGAAAGACTCGTGTATTAAGTCGATCATACTGACAACACTTGCTCCATACATATTTTTACCATCAAAACTCTATATTTTGTTCTTTTTGTAACAAGTTACAAGCAAGCAACCCAACTAAAACCAACAAGGAGGAAGTTCATTCCCTATGGCCAGGGTGTGTGCTTCATTCCTTAACCACTAACCGCTGAACTAGAGTTATAGTACATGAGTTATGAAAGAGGACCTTTGCTTATTATAATTTTCGCTTGTTCTGCTGAGTGTGCAAATTAACCCACGGTACGGTTACAGTCCCACACTGATCATCTTCACGACTTTACGGGACAAACACTTCCCACTGAATGTGTAAAAGTTGAATTGAACTATATACATATGATCTATACTCTCTCTTTTTCTCCTTTTAAAAAGGCAAAATTGTTGGGAATAATCCCTACTTGGGTCGATTAATCAGGAATAATCCCTACTTGGGAAATAGTTGGGAATAATCCCCACTTGGCCACTCGTAGCCAGCAGTGGTCCCTTGTCACCGGAGATGGGTTTTCCGGCCATATACGGTACACGTGGCAAAAAAGAAGCATGCCATACGCTGAGTTGGCACCATGAATACGTATATGTACAGAAATACATAGGAAATTTTTTTTTTAAAAAAAGGAAAATTAAACAAAAAAATTGTTTAATTCGACACATCAACATATATCAACATATATAAACACATCATTCAGATCCCAACAAAGTATCAACATATATAATTCGACATTCTATTATTAAAATAGTATAAAAATTATAAAAAAAAAACACAACTAAGCTAATCAATTTGCATAAAAAATTGCACATACATTTTCAACACATGCATTTCTCATAAAATATTTTGTTTAATTTTCCTTTTTTTTTTAAAAAAAATTTAGTATGTATTTCTGTACATGTATGTATTCCTACTGCCAACTCATCGTATGGCATGCTTTTTTTTTGCCGCGTCTACCGTATATGGCCGGAAAATCCATATCCGGTGACCATGGGACCACTGCTGGCTACGGGTGGCCAAGTATGGATTATTCCAGCTATTTCCCAAGTAGGGATTATTCCTGATTATTCGGCTCAAGTAGGGATTATTCCCATCAATTTTGCCTTTAAAGAAACATACGATTTATTGATTTATAGTCTAAGTTCTACAGAATATTTCTGAACAAAGCTTGAAAAGAAGATGATATTGTTAATAGTAAATAACAAGGCGTCTTATAGAAATGATGAACAAGTTCCTCGTTTAACAAAGACCTTAAGTTTTGGTCAATTTGCATTTCATACTATCTACCAAAAAAATAATTGAATTTCATATACTTGCATTTGTTCCTGCATGAGACTTATTTTGTGAATTAATATCGAGTACGTACGTTTTTCTCCAACACGCACAACGTAACATTATGTATTTATTGCTATAAAAAAAACATTATGTATTTATTAAGAAAAAGTAATCGTATCTATAGATACATTGAGGGTAACTTACAAAAAATTATTTGAACCCGTTTCATATATTAAACCGGGTATTAATGACCCTCGGATAATCATCGGTGACCCATCAGCTAAACAATAATGACCAATAGAGTAAATAATAATGACCCCTCTCACCCAGTCTAATATTTGAAACGGGTTTATATAAATTTTTCTCTTAAAACAGAGAAAATTATACGGAACAACAACAACAACAACAACAATCGAGTGTATCCCCATTAGATGGGGGTGTCGGGGTCGGGATGTACGCAACCATACCCCTGTTTAAGAAAACAGAGAGGTTGTTTCCAAGATTGACCCATTGCTGCATTGAAGTACTCACTTCCAACAACTTCACCAAAATAAGAA
>ONZK01003529.1:48555-58720 GCA_900322385.1 Pharnaceum exiguum
AATAGGCCTGGACCTGAAAATTATACGGAACTACCTTATAAAAGGTGTGTTTTGTAAGGTTTTGTAAGGTAACTACCTTATAATTTGTTTTTGTACAGAACTAACAACTTATATCATGGTCATCTTGGTCAAATAGTACCAAATCAGATGAAATACCGAAAAAACCCTTAATAAGTTATGTGAGTGTCACATGTTTCATATTGGCACATGCTTTTCATCTTTATGCACACCAAAGTTTAGAGAAAATTAACGGAACTACCTTATAAAAGGTGTGTTTTGTACGTACAGAATTACCTTATACCATGATACAAAACTTAATTTCTCCTTTTGGTCTAATGTGAAAGATATATAATGTAGTATGTTGTACAATTTACATTTTCGTGAAATTTGGGAAATAAGTGGAAGGAAATTCATGTATGAGGTGCACTTGTACTTATTATTTCAATTGAAAGTTTATGTAATACATAGTATATAGATTGTTAGAAAAATCATATAGATTTATGTTTGTCGTTAGTTGATTAAAAAAATGGTTAAATATGTGAGAAAAATAATTTATTCATGTCAAACAAAGTTTCAATATCTTGATAAGACTAGTGATGGTTATCAATATAATGCAACGTTAGAACGTAATAAATTTTCAACATCGAAAATGGTAATGGTAGTTCATTTGTGCTCAGATCGCTCGAGTTACTGTCGTAAGCACAAGTTCATGTAAAGCAGTTAAGCAGGAGTACATACATACATTAACAAAAGTTAAATCACATTATGGAGTAATCATTCCAAATGAAAAAGGATACGGATTAACTTTCTCCGGGCCTCATCATATGTGTCATCATGCACTTGCCATACCTTTCTCTTTCTTCCCACCCTTGACTCCTAGCTTTATCTTTTCACCGCCATTTATAATTTATATAATATATAAATAAATAATGTATTTGATGCCCGACCAAAAGCAAAGGTAAAACACCACAGCTTGTGTGTGTTTTGATGTGTGTGTTTTGATTTCCCCAATAGTAAGAAATTGGTGAGAGCAAGGGTAGCCCTAATTAAGTGTTTCATTTTCTTTTCTCAAGGCCATCCTCTTATTATAATTTGAAGCATACTACTATATAACAGCTCATGAGCTATCGTTCTTGTGTTTACTCTTAATCCCATCCTTAATCTCCTTTTACTATATCCTTGTGTGTAAGAGAGAAAGAGTGAGAACTCCATTCATTCAACTTTGTATCACAATATACCTAGCTAGCTAGCGTCTGATGTTAAATATTCCTTCAAATTTTCTCTAAGGGCCGATCATATATAACTTCGTTATCTTGTGATCGAACTCATACATTCTTATACATATATTTGAAGAGGTGTAGCTAGCAAAATTAATTCTTGGGAGTTAAACTTGAAGGAAATCATGACTGATCAAGAAGCGATCCCAAATGGATTATTTCTACAAACCCAAGTAAATGGATCAAATAATGATGATGTTCCTCCACCTAAGAAAAAGAGAAATCTTCCAGGCAACCCTGGTAAGTAGCTAGTAGTATTTCTCTTTTTCTTCATCTCCTTTTCATCTTTCTTTTTTGGTAAACAGGAAAGCTAATTCTTTTCCCTCAACTTTACTCCCACCTTTACATCAAAGAATTAGCAAGGTATATTCATAAGCATATACATATAATCATCATGTAATGATGACATTTGACCAAAATAGTATTTAACTATTATTTTTTCTTTTATGTAGATCCTGAAGCAGAGGTGATAGCTCTATCACCGAAAACCCTAATGGCAACCAACAGATTTCTATGTGAAATATGTGGAAAAGGCTTTCAAAGGGACCAAAATCTTCAGCTTCATCGTAGAGGTCATAACCTCCCATGGAAACTTAAGCAAAGAACAAGCAAAGAGCCGCGAAAGCGCGTCTATGTTTGCCCTGAGAAGACTTGCGTACATCACCATCCTTCAAGGGCTCTTGGAGATCTTACGGGGATTAAGAAGCATTTTTGTAGGAAGCATGGTGAGAAGAAGTGGAAGTGTGAGAAGTGTAACAAGAGGTATGCTGTTCAGTCAGATTGGAAGGCACATTCCAAGACTTGTGGCACTAGGGAATACAAATGTGATTGTGGCACTGTTTTTTCAAGGTATGTAGCATGTATTATCATTCATCATTCATATCCCTTAGTTCATCGATCATTTTGTTTAATTTCCATACTTAGAAGTCTACTCCTGTCAGTTTTAATCATATATATCCCCTTTGCCCTGTGATTGCAACTACGGTCTCTAGATCAGAAGTACTTCTATACACCTTGATCGAGGCCAGATCAGACTTAGCTTTCGTCGTTGCATTGTTTGTTTGTTAGTATTTGTTGTCAAGCTCTTGTTTACTAGATGTGTCAATTCTTCATGTTAGATCATGACATGTTCGAAAATACTGTTAATTATATTAGCACTGGTAACATTAAGATCATCGCTTTCACTATTAACATACAAAACTCGTAGCCGATGGTAAAATCTTGTTTCACTACAACTCCGCAGGATCACCTCATCACAAGTTATGTAACTTGGTGATCACGTGTTGTTTTCTGTATGGTAGGGCTAACTATTAAGATTCAAATAACTTGGGCGACATTTCCTCACAATTCCTTTTTGTTTGTTATTTTCCTTTGATGATGATCCCTTTTGCTTGTTTTATTACAAAGCCTTCATGAATACTGAGTTAAAAAAAAAAGTTTCGTTTTTTTCAAAGGGGTAGGAGTAATATTTAAGAAAGCCATATGATAGTGATTCTCTAGTCTACATTACAAACAAATTTTCTTAGACAAATCGTGTACTATTATAAGTATTCCCGGTTTTGAACTTCACACACTTACCAAACACGTACATCTGTGATGTGATATCTAAAGGGATATATATGTCGTTCAAACAGATATATAGTCATAGGTGGTTGGCAAGAGATGCTTATTTTCGTGTGTATATGTTTGGGAACTAAAGTTGTAGGTCAGACAAGATTTACTTCATGTGAAAACATAATTGCTTATGCCAATCAATCTGAGATGAGCGCGCCTATTTGCCTAAATAAGATGGTGTTAAGGTGAAAGTTGAGAGCTTGAGAGGTGAGAGAAAGCGACACATGAAAGTTGTATATTGTGGTTGTGGAATCTTACCCTTGTCCATTTTCATAGACAGGAACATCTTTCTTTCGCGCTGTGAATGGATATTGGGTTGTGAGGTGGGGTTACACAAACAGATGAGGACAAATAATTCGTTAGATAACAATTAAATTAAGTACATAAGTTACAATATTTGATTCATAATTGTAGGTTTCATGCATGTAGATTGAGATTACGAAATATATCTCTTGACCACATGGAAATTGCGGTCACCTAAACCTAGTTGTCCCTCATCTATTCCTATTATTATTATTATGGTTGAAAAGAAACTTGCGAGTTACATTAGTTTAACTCTCATAAACTTTGGTATCGCTCTATTAGTCTAGTACTAGTATAGGCCAACTTAATGTGGCTCCTCTAATCACTTGAATAGTGCGGTAATTTTCATGTTCATTATTGTGTTATTCTATGATGAGCAAATGATAACTAGTACTACGACATATTTATGCCCTCGAAGGCTCGAACTGCAATAATACATGTAGTTTTCTGGCGATTGGTTGCTCCAAGGGCTCCAAGCCATCAACTGAATTTTCAAAATGGAACTACAATATATAGGTTATTTCAAACTAGAGACATAATCTGAAGTAACCCGTGCTTTAATTTGCTTAGACTTCCACAACATGGCATAAATAGATCACATAATACCATTCGTATAAATCCAATTCTATGCACTGATCTTTGTGCATAGATTAATTTATATATATAATAATACTTCAATTTTTTCATGTTTTGAACAGTATATATTGATTACATCAGTTGATTTTTTATTTATCTTATATATAGAGAGTAATCTAATTAAGCTTAATTTTTACGTATATGAGTAGCTCATGCGGGATTTTTTTTGGGGGGTTTATGTTTTTTGAGCTATGAATTAATAATAATATTAAGATAAACTTGTACCTAGTGAACTTGGTGACTAACTTTTTTTGTTTTGTTTGTTGAGCAGGCGTGATAGCTTCATAACACACAGAGCATTTTGTGACGCCCTAGCAGAAGAATCAGCAAGAGTAAATGCAGCAAATGCGCATTTCAACCTTAATGCCGCAGCCTCCGCAGCAAACAACCTCAACTATCATTTTATGGGGTCTAATCTTGCCATGGCTCAACATTTTTCTTCCATTTTCAAGCCTCTTTCCTCATCGCTAGCTGCCAAAGACGAAAGTACCCTTGATCCTCAGAACCAAAGGGGAGCACTTCCCTTGTGGTTAGGTAACCAATTAGCCCAAGCAGGAGGAGGGTATCATGAGATAATGCAAAATGATACCAATATTTCCATGCAAGATCACAGTATACACCATCAACTTAGCTCCACCATCAACTCTCTGAATTCCCAAAGTAACCCGATGTCACATGTTTCAGGTTCAAATCCCTCTGAAAACAATTACCAGTTAAATTGGGTTGTTGGGGGAAAATTCACTTCTCATGCATCAAACACTAGTGCTCATGACAATAGAGTTGCAAATAGTAGTACTACTACAAACTCCACAACTACAACTTCACTTCCTTTATTGTACAGCACACAACATTGCCCAACAACACCCTCGAGTAGCTCCCCTCAGATTATGTCAGCCACAGCATTGCTTCAAAAGGCTGCCCAAATTGGTGCAACTTCTACTACCCCTAACAATAGCGACCCATTTTTCATTGGAAACTTCGGGTTAATGAGAGGAAACAATGCCAATAATATGGATAATATTGGTGATGTCGATCATCAAGGGAGTAATAATTCCAAGTATAGTGGGTCATTATTTGGCACTTCAAACTCAACTACAACGAATCTTGGCAGCGATGTTGAGGGTTCTTCAGTAGATGACCTTTCCTGCATGACCATGTACAATCCACCCGCCAAGCGTCAAAAGTTGCCAAGTGACCAGCAAGATTGTACGGTTGGAGGGGGAGGGCAAACTCGTGACTTCCTAGGCGTGGGTTCACAGCAAATCAGCTGCCCCCCAGCTTCAATCAACGGCTGGATCTAATTAAGTGTGGTGGTATGTAAGAGGGCTAAGTGGCTTCTTAAAAAGCAAAAGAAAGAAAGGGGTGGCTAAGTTGAAAGAGACTTGAGGACTTCCAGTCTTCCATTATGATGATTGATTAAGGAAAAAAAGAAGAAAGTTTCATGGACTTTGGGAGAGCAACGAAGGAAAAAGGTGGAGATTATGAGTGCTAACCTTTGTTGAGGAAGATTATTGCATGTTGGAATTTAGCTTAAGGTATCCGTGCATATTCTGTCGAACTTCTACAAAGTTGTGCCTTTGATAAAATTGGTGTAGCTTTTCATTAGTAATTTACAGTTTACACTAATTTGATTTCTGTTTCTTTGAGAGATGATTGGGGCTAAGTGGTGGGGGCAAAAGCAATTATTCTCCCTTTTCATCTCAATTATTATAAAAAATGCTTCAATAATCTGTTAGCTATTGTGGGTGGTCTTTTCAGGATGAAAAGGGTACCGGCCAACTAATTAAGTCATATAAGTGGAGTTGAAGGCTATGCTAATGACCTTGGTCTATCCACCAAGCGTGCATGCTTCATTAGATAGATAAACTAAAGTTCAGTAATTTTCATAATTTTATATCCAAAGCATGCATGCGGATGATTGACATCAGGTCATGCATGAAAATTGTAACTAGTTATCCATCGTGTGCAAGCTAAGCTACCACATATGCATTTGTTTAATCAATCATAATTAAACCACCTTTAGTTCTCAAACTCTTTCGACACTTGGACCATGTTAATAACATATGATGATATAAATGATCACGAATACTTGATACCCTTAGGTGGGTAAAAAGAAAAAAAAGAGGGCAAATACTTTTACCCATTATCTGTGATGACGAACTTTAAGATCCGTTATCACAGTTTTTTTAGTTGGTTAACAAAAATATCCGTGACAACAATTTCTTATATTTGTGATGACAAATATTGTTATCCGTCACGACGGATAACTGTGGTCACAGATAAGAGGGGGATGGTGGAGTTCGGTCGGTGTTTCGGGCCATAGGTTTAGGACTAGGTATTCACCATTTTTTTAAAAAAAATTGAAAATTAAAGTTAAAAATAAGTGGCCAAGAGTGTTTGCCCCCTTTTTTATTTTTTTACCCACCTAGGGGCGTCAAGGTTAGTACAAATCTTCATTGTTAAAGGTATAGTGCTCGAACTATTTTTGAGTTATAAGGAGCTGAACTAATTAAATTAATTTGTTGTTTAGAGCTAAGGTACGGTCAACTAAACTAAAATCTATTTTAATGTTTGTATCACTCAATTACTTATCAAATTCTTCAATAGTAGCTCTTAAGAAACTAAATGGATAGATTTACCATTTTGTTTGTCACAAATTGGTATATTTAAATATGTATTGGTGTCAAAAACTTAATATGCTCTTAAAAGTTAGTAACATGTTAAACTAAATTGAACTAAGTGTTTTGACCAACACTAAGCAATACTTTATTGAGCCCAATTGAACCGTTCTCTTTTGAAAGAGGTGAATGAAATTGAAAACAACATGGTCTATAACATTACATAATGTATGGTATATTTATAAAAAGGCATCGCATGCAAAGTGTACATGGATCTTTTGATCTTTGCTTCCGTATTTTTAATTGATAGCTTGCTTCAAATTTTGTTCATTTCTATGAGAAACAAATTTAGTTTGTTAGAAGTAAGAGAAAACATCCAACTACAATAACAATATAGTAGTAGCACTCAATCTTCACGAACTTTATATTTTGGATCATCATCAGATCCTTCAATCTGAAAGAAGGAGGAGGAGTAGAGAACTCATCTAGTACATTCATCAGAACTGTTTCAATATGGATCAATGATATCAATAGTACGACCAACATGACGCGAGGAGAAGAAATATTATTGCGAAAAAGTAATTAAAAGACGCTACTATGATCAACATGACTTTTGTAAGTGAATGCTTTTCTTTATGCAATTTTTTTTTTTTTCCATCAAAAAACAATTGCATAAAGAAAAGCATTCACTTACAAAAGTCATGATCCGGTGGTACATACTTTTTTGGTGCAATAATTGAACGAAAATGTATCTACCATTTATGTTGGTTCAAGAAGGGGAGCAAAGAGACCTTTCCCCCAGTCTTTTTGGCTCTAAAATCAAGTGGAGTGGGGGTGGTAACCACATAAATTGTCAACATCAGTCACTGTTCTACAAGCTTTGGTGGTATTTGTCAGGCTAACATATCTGTGAAAAAAGAAAATTATTGTCATGGTGTTTATTGTGTCCTATGCAAAAGGAAAGTCCAAAGAGAACAGCGCACTACATTCTCTGGCCATTGTCTGTTAACTCTGACCTCATCAGATCATACATGTTGCTATAATTCACTTGTACCTTGACCCTATCTTCATCAATGCATAGTTCGGAAAAAACACTATTCCAGTCTTTCAGATATGCAATACGAGGAAGGTCTTTTGTCGCGTCTTTCAGCATAGTGACCTTTTTTTTTTTTTGCGTTCTTTAATTTCCAGAAAGAATCCAAATACTTATAAATTAAGTATATCGAATATTTTGCTACGTACTTTGGAGTTAAATTCTGACGAAGTAGTTGAAGTGCAGCAGTACGTACTCGAAGCCTCGAGCGTTACGGACAACGTACAACAAGATTTTTCATATACACTCAACTTTTTATAACAAGAACGAACGAACAACGCCGTACCTGACAATTTGAGGCCTGGTGCAAAATTGAAGAAAAGGCCCTTTAAAAAAGTAACATTAGCAAGAAAAACAGTAGAGTGAATGGCACAATCACCCTTATTAGACTTCTATATTTGGGGCGCTACAAGAAACGCTACTTTGGGCAACAAATTTTTTTGTCACCCGAAGCCTTAAATTAGTCGCCCAAGATTTGGGTGACAAACGGAAATTAGTCACCAAGTTGTCGCTCAAAACTCGTCGCCCAAACTATGGGCGACCAAATTTATATCTTGTCGTCTTAACTTTGGGCAACCAATTTTTTAATTGGTCGCCCTTACTTAAATGTTTGGGCCCTTCCAAAGTGGGCCCAATGCTAGCGTTCAAGCTACACGAGGTACCTCTGCCCTGATAACTATCACTAGTTTAATACCAATATTGTTACCAGATACCTAACTCTCAACCTAATGAGAATTATTTCTCAATGCAGTGTGATTTTTGACAGATATCCATTATTGTCCTTTTCATTTCCCATAATCTCTTTCTCCTTTCTCCCCTATCCCCACAATTTCCATTGTCAACAGAAAAACAAATACTTCCCCATCTCCCCAAGCACAACCAGACGTACATCCCTCCTCCATCCTCCCTCCGCCGCTCCCACCGCGCCCACCCCCTCGTAAATCTTTCATCTACGCTCGACAGCCTCTCTTGATCCCCCCTCTCATAGGGAAGTGAACGAACAACCACCACCACCCCTTACTCGACGTCGACCGTGTTAGTTTAGGTGCTTCAAAATTAATGTTAATTTTATTATTTGATAATTAATAGTTAGTGGTCATGAGTCATGGAGTTAGTGGACTCCCATAATGGCCTAGTTTATAGGATAGTTGCTACTGATGTGGGTTAGTTGTAGTCAGTTGACGACTATATATTGAGTCTATAGTGTAACTTTTTAAGTGTGCAAGAAAAACATAAGAAATTATCATATTCTATTCTCTTGCTTGCTCCATTCTTCTCCACCAATCCCCAACAAATTGGTATCAAGAGTCAGTTCATTATAAGCCTTAAAAAATAAGGGTGAAGGAAACACAAAAGAAAGAGTGAGAAATGATCCATACATGAAACAAAATTTCATGTAGGGATAGAGATCGTGTGAAGAAGAAGAAGAAGAAGAAGAAGAAGAAGAAGAAGAAGAAGAAGAAAGGTATATGATCAAGTCTCAATGTTGAGGTGTGATCGAGATAACTAGCTAGGCAGTGCAAGTAGATTTTTTGGTGAAAGGTGCACCATAGAGTAATGGAGAGAAGTGCTTCAAATTAATTTGTGGGTTGGTGATTATGTGCATCAACATAATAGTGTTAGTGATGAGAAGTGCATCACAAGTGAAGAGAAGGCCTTCACAAGTAATGGAAAGATGTGCTCCATGAAGATTTGAGCATGGAGTTGAAGAGAAGATCAAAAGATTTTGAAGTAAGGGGGTGTGTTAGTTTAGGTGCTTCAAAATTAATGTTAATTTTATTATTTGATATTTAAAAGTTAGTGGTCAAGAGTCATGGAGTTAGTGAACTCCCATAATGGCCTAGTTTAGAGGATAGTTGCTACTGATGTGGGTTAGTTGTAGTCAGTTGAGGCCTATATATTGAGTCTATAGTGTAACTTTTTAAGTGTGCAAGCAAAACATAAGAAAGTATCATATTTTATTCTCCTACTTGCTCCATTCTTCTCCTCCCAATCCCCAACAGACTGGGCTTCCTCCCTTTCCTCCTCCGTCTCCCAACCCTTTAGAAAGATCGATAATCCCCCATGCCGCTCCCACGCCTTTACTCAGATCGGGAACCCCCTCTCTCCCAAAGCCTATACTCAAAGCCTATACTCAGATAAACTCCTCCCACTGCTGTTGCCGCCTGACCCAATGCCCTATACTCAGTCCGATATTCCCTTACATACACACTACATTAATAGAAATTTGAGCCCCTTTCCAACATTTACTTTCAATGAACAATACGAGTAACATTAAACAAAAAAAAGGAACATACATGAAAAAAAACATAACGAAGTTTAATGAAAGTAATACATTAATATCTCATTCAAATTAATTAATGGGTCCATATTTATCAATCTATATTAGTTCTTATACTTTTAGTTGATGATTTATGTTAATAATGTAGTGTAAGTTTAGTAGAGTTACAATTTTGTAGAGTATGGAAAGCAGAGCTTTCTTCTTTTTTTTCCTATAAGGGTATATTATAGAAATTTTCATAAAATCTCCAGTGCGTTGAGAAAATGGTCCACTACGATAAATAATTCTCATTAGATATAGTCCGGTTTATAAATAAAGATATAGGACCTTGAGATTTTTAAAT
>ONZK01003530.1:1331-12022 GCA_900322385.1 Pharnaceum exiguum
AGGGAGACAGATTTTATTAGGTTTTCTCTGAGTGTTTTGTCATATACAAGATACAAAAAACAACAATTAATAGTAGGGTATATATAATAACTTAAATAAACCCTAATGGGATAGACCTAAAATCTAGGCCCAAGACAGACAGAAGATCTCAAGGCAAATATTCCTACAAATCTCCACCTTGACTTGAATCTTCTCCAGAAGACAGATGTACCATGATGCATTAAATAAATGCCAGAAGTACTCGGACTCTCCCTTCATCCAGATTTCTCTGAAAAACACAGATTGCTCCGAAGAGCTCAGAATCCCTTCATAAACAGCAAAATCGTTGAGTGAGCCTTCTCCTCCTGACTCGCCATATCAGCAGCCTCCGTTCCCTTATTGGCCAACGGTGCCCAGATGCCCTGTTGCTTTAACAGAGCCCGCATCTTGATCTGTCATAGACTAAAAACTGTTTCTCCCACAAAACTTGTCGATTCCGATATTCATAGACATATTTCTTGCGAACCCTAATTAACCCGTGCTCTGATACCAGTTTGTTATAACGGAGGCAAGCAAATATGAAAATAACAAAGAAATGACACAAAGATTTACAGTGGTTCACCAATGGCTGTTGGCTACGTCCACTATCAGAAGGGAGACAGATTTTATTATATTTTCTCTGAGTGTTTTGTCTATATACAAGATACAAAAAACAACAATTAATAGTAGGGTATATATAATAACTTAAAAAACCCTAATGGGCTAGACCTAAAATCTAGGCCCAAGACAGACAGAAGATCTCAAGGCAAATATTCCTACAGTTTTTGAAGACAAGTCCAAAATGGTTAGACCTTGTTTTGAGTTGCTCTTTAGGAAGGACAAGTTTACGTTCACATTTTCACTTGCACATAGAAAACCAAGCTTATTGTTTTAAACTCATTTTTTTTTGGCTCAGATTTGTTAGTGAGCCTCTTGAAGACACAAATGATGTGGTAGTATAGTCTTTCTGCAACTTGTTGCCTAGTGATAACGTTCACATTTATCTACAACAACTACAACTATGATGTAATTTGACAGCTTTGGATGTGCAATGCAATATTTGTTTCACAAAAAAATACTCCGTATGGAACAATTAGTAGAAAGTAAACGAAAAAAACCCTTCTCTCTCCCTTCCCCATCCTCTTTAAAAAAACCCTAACCTCCACTAGGGGCTGCTATTAGTGCTCTTTACACTAAAAGCACTAATGGTAAGCCCCCAAAAGTTCAAATTCTTAGTAGTTTTTAGTTTAGTATTAGTTTTAGTACAAATAAAACTAGTCTCTTCTATAGTAAGAGTCTATTTAGTCACGAGAGTACTTGTTCCTACAAAGTTCGACGATCATATGGATGTACAAAGAGTTGCGTTCATCAAGATGGAAAGATCAATATCAGAACCAGACATTCTTCAAAACTCTACAAGGCGCTTCTGTGAAAAGGCTGCTCCACTGAAAACAGCGAAAATAAAGTCGTTTAACAAGAGAGGGATGCTAATTAGGTTATCGAATGTATTCTGCAATATTGATTTCATATGTTGTTGATGTCAATTTCGATTGTAGATGCCATATAGCTATTTTTTTATGAAAACTCTCTTTTCCCTTCAAAAAAAAAAATACTCCGTTTGTTGTATTGTCCACATATTGTAGTAATCATGCATTTATGAACCCCATCCTAGGGGAAAAAGATCCCTGGTGGCATAGGGAAAAAGGTAACACTCACGTCTGGTTTGCAATAAATCAAGACGTAATATAAACTTACTTCTGGTGCTTTTAAAACATGGACGTGAATGAAACTTTTGACGTCAGTTTTTACTAGGAACAAAACGCAAATGTCTGTTTTTTACCGGACGTAATTGTTTTTTTTTTACGTCCAGCATATATGCGACGAGTGTATATTTGACCGGAACCGACATAATTGTGTTTTTTACCTGACATAAGTGAGTTTTTCTGTACTAGTGTATTATTAGCAAATGATAGATGTATACTAATCTACTATCAGTTTCCTAGCTAGTTGTACCGGAAGGACGAGTGAAAAGAAAAACATTCATCTAATATATATATTTAAAAGTGGGTGTTGCACACTTGCGGTAGTGACACGTGGACATCCACATAGGCGCCATGCCAGCTCATCATCCACGTCAGCCGTTGTTTTAATTCGTTCACACTATGTCTTTTGCAATTTAATTATAAATCGATGTATCTACATAATGTCAGTTAATTCGTTCAAACTATGTCTTTTACAATTCAATTATAAATCGATGTATCCACATAATGTCAGTCATTACTTTGATTCGTTCACATTATGTCTTTTGAAATTCATTTTTAAATCAATGCATCCACTTAATGACAACCAACACTTTAATTAGTTCACACTATGTCTTTTGCAATTCATTTATAAGTGAATGTATCCACTTAATGTAGTTCACATGTAATTTAATTAGTTCACACTTTGCCTTTTAGAATTCAACTTAAAGTCAACGTATCCACTTAATATGATACATGTACCCACCAAATATTTTAAAAATAAAGATGATGTATCCTTTGATTTAGGGTCAAATAGGCTGAATTCAAAGTTTATATTTATCACAGGATTAATTAGATTCGTCGAACTTAAAAGGGACGTTATATAAACTCAGAATCATGCTTGGTGATTTCATTCCAAAACCATTCGAACAACTTCATATACAAATACAAAAAACCATTTCAACAACTTCATATTCAAACCCAAAAAATGTCAGCATCAAGGTTCTCATATTGTTTCACTTTTGTAATTTCTATTTCATGTTGTATATGTAAATACAATGTATAAACTTTAAATTACTCTTTGATAGTTCAGTGAATCCCGACTAAATCAGGTATATATATATACCTCGATCACTTTGGGTGGTGCATCACATCAATTCATTTGTGCCACACTTCAAATGTATGTGAGAGATGTGAGAATTCTACATTAATCATTTGTAATGAGCAAGAACAAAAAAATAAATCAATGTTCGATTATACACACACATGGTGTTGCTTTGAAAAACACTTGCGTTATAAAAGGAAGTTCTTCGATGATGTAGTCATTAGTGGGTGATGACTTAGTATACATTTCTACACATGTCACTCATGTCACAGAGTAATGGTTCACAAAGCCAAAGGAATGAATGAGATAGAGTTATGTGCATCATCGACATGAGCTACCAACCTACCAAAGATGATAGCAATTTTCCTTTCAGCATTCAACTTTTTCATGGGAGTTGCTTAATCAGAGTGGGTTGAGAGCACGAAATGAAGGGAGGAAATAGAAGAACCAACGAGAAATTAAGAACTCGAGTTCCACCGATGCATCTTTCAACTTCAATATGTCTTAATTTGGCATAGAACAAAGAGAGATTATCTGTTATGTCGGCTCATAAACTTGCGTCTTTGTTTAAGATTGTCAATGCCCTACCTTTGAAATACGCACCTCTCCATCTTGCATATTTTTGGTACTATATGACTCATGTCAATGATATTTTCCCACTCTTTTTTAATTTCGTATTGATGATGATATTATCCCATTCTTATTCATTTCGGCGTTTTATAGGGAGTCAATGATGGGGTTTTGATTGAGTAAGTGATAATACATGACATACATTATGTAATAATACCTTGTCACTTATTTTGATGAGTATTTTTTTGGTGATGAGGTCACCGGCTAATTTGCACTTATTTTGAGAGTACATGACAATTGACACTAAGATAATATTGTGCTTTTAGCTCAGGTTTCTTCAGTAAGACTAATCAATGACCTAAATCATATGATTAATTAATACTTAATGTTGATTTAATTATAATATTAATAGTACTAAGTAACAGTTATTCATCTACGAGATCATATATTATTATGTGATTCACACAAACTAGACTGGTAATTATAATTGATCATGAACAATATCGTACGCTTCTCATGTATGGACAAGTCTAGATATATAAAAACTATATGCCCATCTATAGAAGTTAAGTGTTTATCTATCACAACTACATTAAAGGAGAAAAACTACTATTTCGTTAAATAAAATTATAAAATCCCACAAAAAAAGAGAGGGGCATCTTGAATAAAAGAGAAAAAAAACCGCCATGAAAGTTTAAGTATGCTAAGGTGTGTTATTCAAATAGTATATGAGAAACATAATTGACTCGCAAGAGAAATTAAATTTATATTTAAAAATTTAGTAATATATGCCTTTATTAGTTCCTCACACGGGTGGAAGGGAAGCAGTTATATTGATATGTATCACATGACATCGGGTAAAAGGGAACCCGTTCTATTAACATGTGTACTTTATATCATTTATATTTAAGAGAATTATTTTTCATCTCTTATATATTTTCAATAGTTCGATCTATATTATTATATTATATTTTTATCAATGAATTAAAATGTTGATTAGCCGAGCCTGTGCATCGCACTATTAACCAATGTCATTGTTCTATTAAATTCTTTCACATTAACCAAATTCATTCTGATCATTATATTTAATTTTATACAATTTGATTAATGTATGTTAAATTGTTAATCATTTGTTTAACTTTTCAACTTTGATCAGTTAAAAAATACATTTACACAAACCCGTGCATCGCACGGGCATGTACCTAGTCCTCTTATATAATTGAAAATGTATTACTATAAGTTTTGTGATGAGTAATTAACATTACATATGGTCATATGGACATGCGTGTTTCAAGAAATCAAAGACTTGGGGGCTGGTATATACGGATTAATTGATATTGCAAGTTTCAGCTGACCAACCAACGTCATTTAAACCTTTAATGTCTGAAACAATGTCAAGTAGACGTTACAAAGGGTATCATTATTATTGTTGGAAAATTAAGAACTATATTACAGAATTTTTTTGTAGTTACGTAAGAAGTCAGTTGTTGGGATTTTACCAACTACATTATATTGACAATAGAAATGCATATAAGCTGATTATATATAATAAGTTAAATATTTTTCCACTTTACAATAGCGTAATGGCGTACAATATTATTAAAAGCGACATCAGAGTACTTAGATAAAAAATTATAAACGGTATATCTAGTACTGTACCATGCTCCATAAATTATCTCTAATACTAGATCGAAGCATAAAATGATAAAATACTTGGCCTACATAAGAAAAGGAAAGGTTGGGTCAATTTTATAAATGTCCCTCGTATACTAGTCAAAACAATCATGTGTCCTGCCTTGTTAATCTTACCCTTTCAATAATAGTACAGAAAGTTTAAGAAAGCTTTCTATTTGGAGGACTGTAGCTGTTTGAATGTAGTGCTTGACGGGCTAGTTTCTTGCCTGGGATGAGAAGTCTCAGTGAAGATCGAGATATATATTCTAATTCTATTGGTGGTTGTTTAATTCTAAAATTAAATACTGCGCTGCCTACATGTAGAACATTTGCTTGTGATGCTTCATGTTTAATTATAACTTTATCCACACTCTATAGCATGACATAGGAACTAAAATTCTCTGTCATCTATCCCTCTCTTCATTCCTTCGAAATACGGTACACTTCACTAAAATGCAGGAGATGGTTGCCCCATCCTCACTCAACTTACATACATTACATATTTACATGACTCTTTTAAGGTGTTTTCATCAAATCTCAGCTCCTTTACGTCTGGATTTTTTTAAACAAATCAAGCTTTGGCTTAGGACAGTGTCAAAAGAGACCTCTTAGCAAAGATCCCTACTTATATGTTTCTGCTTCAAGTGTCCTTCGAACTAACTTGATATTACAAACTTAAGATCCAAGCAAAGCCTTCCCTTTCCCTCCCTCCCTCCCACCTTTCTTTAGTAACATACATGCAAAACATATATACTTCACAAAAGCTTGTAAATCTCTTATCAAAGTTTTTTCATTCTTCCTCATAACTACTACTACTCTAGATCTCCCTCTTTGCTCTCTGAGCAAAAGAGATTAAAAAGTGGGGGGAATTGAATTCCTACCCAAAACTCACTCAACTAAATCACAAAAAACTTGAGAGAAAAAATTTAGCTACGCATCATATCTTTTAAAAGGAGACTAGTTACAAGTCATTCCTCTTTCTTCTATATTCTTCTTACAAACACTTCCATTTCTTCAAGCTTCACATCACCATGGTACATTGATAAAAAGGTTACTGTTCATATGTTGCGAAGCTAGCTAGCAATAAGTATAATGTACATATGATATAATCATCATGACTTGGTGCACTGAGATTAGTGATGTCCAAACAGTAGAGAATAACAATTCATCATCTTCACCGTCAAAGAATAACCCTACGACAAGAATTAAAGCTTGCCCGTCATGTGGACACCAGATCAAATGTCAACAACAGGTAGGTTAATTAATCATCATGCATGAACTCTCGTTTGATCAATTGATCTCATTTCATTTAGGATTAGTCGTCCACTTGATACAGCTAAATTGTAAACCAGGTGGGCAAATACTTTTAGGCAGAATGACGACGAGAGTAACATTTTATTTTTATAGTTTTGGACCTACTTATGAGTTATGAATTTATGATACATGGTTGGGTGCATGTTTACGTAGGCTAGGATCAATGATCTGCCGGGTTTGCCAGCGGGAGTAAGATTTGATCCCACAGATCAAGAGCTAATTAAGCATTTAGAAGGGAAGGTGAGGCCTGACGACTTTCAAGGACTGCATCCTCTCATAGACGAGTTCATCCCTACGCTTGAAGGGGAAAATGGGATTTGCTACACTCACCCTGAGAAATTACCAGGTAAAATAAATTAGTTCAAGACTAGTTTTCTGGTTGGTGTGTGCATATTTGATTTCATAGCCGGTGATTACAATCTCTTCGTCATATATAATACAGTGATATTGGTTAAATACTTCTCTGAGGAAGGAAGTTAAACATGCAACGAAGAGACAATTTGACTTTATAAGGCCAGAATATATAAAGTAAATTGTTTAACATTGCCTACGACCTAGGCTCACTATAGTTCGTTTGCAACGTTTTTAATTGCATTTTTTTTACCAATGTGTGGTTGGTGGTAAAGGTAAGTAGCTCTATTTGGCTGGCTGAAGCGAGGTTTTGCGCTCGAGCCTAACCGTTTGAAGAGACCCTCGTTGGGAGAGAGGTTTTTGCCAGAATAGCAATATGGAGCAAACTATTTACCAATCTAACAATTTGATAAATCTAATTCCCAAAATAACAATACAATATGACAAAGTCAACTATGAATGAAAAAAAATGACAAAACGTACTTTAGTTGGGATATATTGCTGGTTCTTTTTTTGTGCTCATAATTAATTTTTTGAAAAGATAACTAAATAAATAACAATTTAAATAAATTTGTTTAACATTAAATCCTTTTACATCTAGACATCTCTAAACTAGTTTAAAATAAATAAAAAATTGACTTTTTTAATCTCATCATCTAGTTTTTGTTTTAATGTTTTAAACAATTGTCATCGATTATTGCCAATAATTGATCTAGTATATGGTGAAATAATAGAGCATAAACATTTTCCATAGTTAAAATCAAATAAAGAACAAGATGACGGAGTTGTAAAAAAAGTCAACATTTTTCAATTATTTAAAACTAATTTAGAGATGAACATGTGTAAAAAAATTCATTGTTAAAGATAATTTATTTAAAATGTTATTTAATTTAGTAATCTTTTTACAAAATTAAATATGAGGCCCAAAATAAATAAGAATCAACAATATATCTCAAGTAACCCAAAACTGGTTACCGTGTGGCTTGCAATTTATTTCTTCAATCAAAGTTGACTTTATATTGTATATTGTTATTTTGGGATTAAGAATTATCAAATTGCTATTTTGGTAAATAGTTTGTTTGATATTGCTATTCTAGCCAAAAGCTCCGTTGGGAGACATGCAAGTCGAAAAAAAGCTCGGTGAATCTGGCGGGCATCAAAAAAACAATTACATATTTTATTTTATTCCAATTAAAATTGGTCATAAGATTGACTACATTTAATTTTGAGTACCTTTAAATGAACAAAGCCCTAGATTAATTGTAATTTCTAGTAATATAAGTTCATTAAAAATCTTGTAGACGACTATCAATCATCTTAATTCAATTGACATCGTATGACTCTTATAAATCTTCATGCACCTACTCTCTACTCAAATTAGTCAGTTCCTTTATTATTAAAGTTATAAATTCAATTGACATCGTATGCCATTAGTCAGTTGTTTTATTATTAGTTATAAATTTACCCAGTATACGAATACACCGGTGTACCAAAAACTTGCCGAAAAAAATATGTTCATGTACTAAAGTGTATATAAACGAGATAAATTAGATCCCAATGAAATGACTATAGTCTAAACATGATGCAGGTGTGAGCCAAAACGGACAAGTGCGTCACTTCTTTCACAGGCCATCAAAAGCATACACAACAGGGACCAGAAAGAGGCGAAAGGTCCATACCGACGAGGATGGCAGTGAGACACGTTGGCACAAAACAGGCAAGACGCGAGCTATTTTAATCAATGGGAAGGTAGGTGGGTACAAGAAGATACTGGTGCTGTACACCAACTACGGCAAGCAAAAGAAACCTGAAAAGACCAACTGGGTGATGCATCAGTACCATCTTGGTATCAATGAAGAGGAGAAGGATGGGGAACTGGTGGTGTCGAAAGTGTTCTACCAAACTCAGCCTAGACAATGTGGTTCCATACTGAAGATAAATGGTCGGAACTCGACGAAATTGAGTCCAAGAAAAGAAGACGGGGAATATTACTGTCACTCCTCAATGATTTCGTTTGATCAAAGGGCAACTGCAAAGAGTAACACTACAGCAGCCGCAGCAGTGTTTCCGTTTTGCTGCCCATGATCCTTTCAGCACCTTGAACAATACTATCACTTCACCATAAAGAAGAGCAGTGCTTCATAAGTTTTAACAGAAGCGAAGTGATAATGGTAGGATAATAATCAAGTTTGATACATTCATTTTGAAGATAGGAGATGCAAAGCGTACATGTTCATAAGGTGTACAGAGAAAATATACTTAAAACAAGGTTTATTCAATTGTCTTAAAGAAACGGGAACTGTTTAATAAAAATGAAATCCAACGGTTGTATTTCATAGAAGTTCATGTAATAAACTGTCTTTCATTGCTTGTCCTAGCTGCTGCAAAACTGCAGCTCTATGTAATCAATCAAAGCCTTTTCTTGCTTTACAGTCTTTAGATATCCGTGATAATGTCACATGGAATCATTTCGCCTGTAAATAAAAAAGGATCATATAACGATAGACAGTTTATATGCTGCTGCTTATAATATGTACGTGAGGTCTTCCAACTCTACTACTCATGAACCTCCTCTAAACAAAGATCATAATAAATAGTGGAAAAAACGGCACCAAGCTGCCACTTCTGAAATAGCAAGATTGTATTGTATACGAATTGAGATCCCTGCGCCACCATAACCAAAACCCTCCCAACCATTGTACTTTTTCACCAAAAGACACGTTATCATGCAACATAATTGCAAACGCAGGAAATTCCATGTTATAATGAACACACCTAAAAGGCAAGCTGTAGAGAATTTCCAATTATGCTGAACAAAAGAACGGCAATCCCTTGCGACACATAGGTCACACATACTGTGACAAAGAACTTCCCTGTGAGACCCCGGAATACATACAGTAACGTAAACAATTAGCAGTGTACCAGGTATAACATAGTCAATTCGTTCAGATTTCAGGACAAACATGTTTAGCACACCATATACTTTCATCTTAAGGAAGTTGCATAACTGCGGATCCCCATCAAACTCAGTCCTCATCTTTGAACAAGTCAGTTTCTGTATAAAAAGTTCCAACAGCCAACCATACCCAATACAATTGCAAGATCGCAGCGTGCCCAAAGTGACATTTTCAAGTATAGCAAAAGGCATACTCCGTCATCTGTACTCTTAACAGCTAGCCATTCCCCAAATATTTTCCCTCGGTAATCTTTCAGTTGTTCCTCTCTCCAATCCTAAGCACTATCCTTCACGAGTTCTGTTTCACCACTGCCATAGTCAAAGGTAGATGTGCATTAGAAACCAATAAACCATATTATAAGTGCACCAAACAAGACATGTTTTCTAATTAGGGGGTACATATAGAAAAAAACTCGAGCACATTCCGAACAAAAAAATTTCACAGCATAGAACATAGTTCAGAATATGCTTAGAAGATAGCATGGATAACAGTTTTCACAGGAAAAAAAAAAGAATCTAACTACAAGGACCTGCCAAATTGTATCTAGCCTCTCCCAAACACCAATACACCACTACTATTTGTGAATAGCTTTCAGCAATAAGCCAATAAGTTATTCTCCACGATAGAAAATAACCCTAATTGACCATTTCTCCCCTTTAGCTACTCCAGCAAGCACCCCTAGATGGCTAGATACTGTCAGCAAGTAAAACAGAGCAGGTTCCATTTGTAGTTTTTCACGACAATTTTATATTGGAACTGAAAAATTTCTGCAGCCATGTGTTCCGTAAACCTCATATTTGCAACTACCAATAGTACGAGTCTGCCCCACAGAGAACAGACATATGATCACACTTTCTAAGTTACACCAAAAACAAAAGTCTATTATGGCTCAACTTCTATGCCCCCCCACCCCCCCTCCCCCCCAAAAAAAAAAGAAAAGAAAAAGAAAGAGAATGCAGTGAA
>ONZK01003532.1:11127-25173 GCA_900322385.1 Pharnaceum exiguum
AGAGGGGGATTAATCGCATTTAGAGGGGGATTAATCCATATTGCCCAGATCGGTTTTTTTTTTCCCGAAAAAATCGTTGTTTTTTTTGAAAAAATCGATTTTTTTTTTTAAAAAAATGAGTTTTTTGCATTCGGTGGGGCGATTAATGAAGGAAAGGGGGGGATTATTAGGCCGGGTGTACCTAGCTAGGTGCACCCTGTTACTAATATAGTAACAGGGTGCACCTATCTAGGTACAAACGGGTGTACGGTTCATACACTCTTCTAAGAGCTTATTTTTCATTTTTCGTTCGTTTTTTTTTTTTAATGCTACAGTACTAGAAGTTACGGGAGACGTAGTAATTGTACCGTATATCGGTACATGTTTAATAATGCCACGTAGCATAACCATGAAACAGTCAAGCACCTCATAAATTGGATTGTACGACAGCTTAATTCCTTAGAAAACTATAACTGCACCAATAAAACCTCTTGGACACAGTAGTAAAATAAATTTTTAGACATTCCAGCCAAGAGTTTCTAATAATGCGATTTAGTTTTCGTAACAATATCTTGAATGTCTGTATAGATTTCAATTGATCTCAAATAAAGAAATATCTTGAATGTCTGTATAGATTTCAATTGATCTCAAATAAAGAAGATAAATGTATAGGGAACACAATTAGTAGGAAGGAGAGGTAAACCTCCTCAAGAGAAAACAAAGTCCATTTTCATTTCGTACAAATTTTAACTTCTACCTTTTCTTTCTTTTTTTTTAGTTTTTTCTTTCTCAACATTTCTACGAGGGGCATATGGAGATCAAGGTCCAAAACAAAGAATCTGAAGAAATTCTTGAAGAGCAAACAAAACCCCTTTTGGAAGATCAACCTGTGCTAGAAGAACAACAACAACCATCACCACAAAAAACACCCGCTCAAAAGGCTATAAGAAAAACCTTCAAACGCACGTCATATCTATCAGGCCTTCTACCCACAGGATCTATTCTAATCTTTGAGATGTTCTCCCCTGTAGTAACAAACAATGGCGAATGTCACTTGCTTAGAACACAGCTTACAACAACACTTTTTCTAATTTTCATCGCTGCAACATGTCTAATTATGTCTTTCACCGATAGCGTTCGAGATGAAAGAGGCAAAGTTCGATATGGGATTGCAACCTCCAAAGGTTTATGGATTGTTGATGGCACAATGACACTTCAACCTGAAGATCAATTTAAGTATCGAATAAGATTTCTCGACTTTTTGCATGCAATAATGGGCATATCCGTGTTCATGGCCGTGGCATTGTTGGATCATAATATTAACAACTGCTTCTTTCCTAAGCCATCTGAGGAGACAAGGCAGCTTCTTTCTATGTTACCGATTGGGATTGGTGGAGTTTGTAGCTTGTTATATGTTTGCTTTCCTAACAAACGCAATGGTGTTGCCGCCCCTCTCTCTAAAAATTAGAATTCGCTGAGTAATGCCTAGATAAATTTTTTTCATCCGGGATCTTTTGCTATAGATTTTTTAGGTCTTTGCTAAGTTATTGGCGTTCTCTATCTTTAACGAACTAGTGCCTGAGCCGTGCGCAGCACGGGTGAAGATTATTTAAAGAAATTGTAATTGATATTATAGTTAATAATTTTAAATGTGACCATGTATAATATAAGATAAAATCATGACAAACAAAAAAACTAAAATTATTATTCCGAATAATAATTGAATACATATAAAATTCAAAAAATTAATATGGTCCTTAACGTTTCTAAAACACTAAAAACATTTATAAAAAGGAATACCACTATTTGAAAAGTAACGCAATTGACAAGTTAAATCTTCATGAATACTTCTTTATACACAACGGGGAGATATTTTTTAATATTTAAGTATAATAAAATTAAACTGAAAAAGATTACATACCAGTATATTAATGGAATGACGTCAATTACACGCCGGTGCATTTTTTAATACATAATAACAAAAAAACATTGTAAAAATGCGATTTCATAGTTTAAATTATTGATACTTAATTACTTATGAAATACTTTAAGACTAACTCGTAAGTTAGTAGATTTCAAGTGATAAATTGGAATTGCTAAGTAAAATAATTGAAAGAAAAACAGGAGGAGAAATGAGTTGTTTTTAGAAGGAGGACTTTTGATTTGTTGTTTTACCTTATTAAAAGTCTTTTTAAAACTTTTAGAGGATCGTGGCTTGAACTTGAGGGCTTGAGAAAAGGGCTTTTTGTCGTGGCTTCTTTCTCCTTTGCAAGGGAATGGTGATGTAGAAGAATGATTTTGATGTGTTTGTGGTGTTGTGTCTGTTTAGAAAAATGAAGAAGTTTAGACTAAGGGTAATTACGGTCCATGAAAATTTTCAATGTTAGGACAAGCCCAGTTGTGTAAGAAAAGAAGACTTGTTAGAAAGGTACAAGAATAATTCAATAAATAATAGGAATAGAAAGTGTCCTAATAAAAAAGTAAAAGTAAATTAGGAAAAAAGTAAAGTTTGTTTCCTAGTTTATTTACGTTACTGTAGACGCCCGGCCCCCGTCGCCTAATGGGAGATCATTAATCCCCGTTCGATTCTAGGTAAACCCGATTGTCCACCCGCTAGGTAGGTTTGAATGATAATGTTTAGGAGTCGTTACAAATTTTACTAAGTATAATTACTATTAGGAAAATAATTGGAAAACCTTTTTATATTATTTGCCTATTATGGCTATGGTGATATTTATACAGAAATGTAAATGAAAATGCCACTTACTTATCATGGTAGACAAGCAAGGCTTTAACCAGAAAACTGTAGTGGTTCGGGGGCAAAATATGTACCTCTACTAGGCAATTAATACGATTATATGCGCTTTAACCATACAGATTGATTAAACAACCTAATAACAAATATTATCTAATTTAGTCATCTTAATCCACATGCAATTTTGTAATTAGCCAAGTGTAAACATGCCACAATTTCTATTATTAGCACATAAGGGTTAATTTACATGTTAGTGATCACTTTGAACATTTATAGGCTACATTGCATGATATGGGTGATAAAAATGGGGTTAGTGCCTTTAGTACCTGAATCGGGGTCTATTGTAAGACTATCCAATGAACTATGCATGCAACACAAGAGAAACAAGACGGGATTTGCCTAAATATGAATAATAATGCAAGTAAAAGCACTATAATATGCAAGGTTGGGGGTTATTAGGTGCAAAGTAACCAAGGTTTAGAGGGGTGGTTGTATGCTAAGCTAGGTTTAGAGAGAGAAGAATGAACTCGTCAAGTTCGGCATGGTTGTAAATGACGAATGGGGTCGGTATTTATAGGGTAGGATTTCTTGGGGGAAAGCCAGCAAAAATAAAAGATAAAGAAAAGGGACAGAAACGTGCGCCTCGTGCGCCAGGCGCATGTTTCCTGCGGGACCAGGATTCGTCCTAGTCCGTCCGTTTTGGATTTACGCGTTTTGTATCTTATCCGATAGCTTTTTCAGTATTTCGGCTGTTTTGAACTCGATTTAGGATATAATTTAGGTGGATTATTTGCCGAGAAACTAATTAATTAAATAATTAATTAATCAGCTGACTTTATTGGACTGGGCTGACTTTATTGGACTGGACTTGACTAATTAATTGACTGTTAACCATTAATGGGATAAAATCAATCAATTTAAGGCCGAATATAGAAGTATTATATATGAAAAATGATCAAGAAGACGAGGGGGAGGTGATGGACACGACTACTAATCCCGTTTCTCAAGCTTTCAAACAATTGTCATTAATTGTCGTCTTCTATTAATAGTGAAATATTTTAAGTGGATCATTACAATTTTTTATATAAAATCATTTCCATTATTCATAGCAACACTATGCATATTTATTCCAATCTTTTCGAATTTGCATCATGACAACCTATTTCATGGTTTTTATTATATTATTTTCAAGGATTTTTGATGGAAATCTTGGAAAAACTACGGCACAACGTGATGAAACATCAAATTTTGTTAAGGTATCCCTCTTACGGCATTGTATTTTAATTGTCAATATTATTTTGGTTAGTAGATAACCAAATCTCAATATATGGAGATATATGTATCATATATGTCATCCTAAAACATTCATATTACATTTTCGTCAATAATTTCACTCAATAGTTCACTAACATGCTACGAAATACTAAAGATAGTATTTTTCTTCTTACATATGTACCATTTTACTTAATAATCACATCAATGTGCTTCGTAATACCAACATCAAAATCCTATTGGTAGCCTAAGTCTAGCCGCTCAAGCCGGGTCCATGATAGATACGATTAATTATATATCTTAAACCAGAAGATGTAGAGCGTATGATGATATCTATCTATATTATATACTAAGCAAGAGAGGCTACAGAGAGAGAAAATTGGGTGAGCCTTACCTTTTATAATCCAATTTATGCTTAAGTGGAAGCTCCGGGTTGGCTGGAAACTCCAGTTAAAATATATAAATTGCCATATATATTTTTTTTTTGGTAAATAATTAATTTTATTTCCAAAAACCAACACAAACATCTCATTACACAAACTAATGGAGAGAAGGGTACCTTCTAGGAAGGGCTCCCTCAAGTCCATTAGTTGAATTACATCAAACCATCAAACCAACTAATGTTTTTACCTAATAAATCCTTATTCGTTACTAATCTAATTCTAGCTTTAACTAAACTTATACAATTCGAAACAATAACTTTTGGTCGAACTAATTTCAAGTTCCATATTGCTTCATTCCTTGCTTGCCAAACATTGTAAACAAGTGCTGCAAAACAGGCTAAAATAGTCTTCCTTTTCAGTCGATTGGATTTTGTTCTCCTGCAGATGATCTTCCATAACCTCCCTGCATTAGTCACAGTAGTAGGGAATTGCATTCTGTCTTTCCATACATCTAAACATCTCATGATGTATTGACAGTGGAAAAAGAGATGTTCCACAGTCTCCTGCTGTTGCTCACACAAAGGACATACATCATTAATCTGCATATATCTAGCCAATCTCTGTCTTGTTTGCAATCTGTCTTGAATTTGAAGCCAGCAAATAAAGACATGTTTAGGTATAGATTGACGGTTCCAAATCCACCTATGCCATTCCAGATTCGGATAATCTGCACACAACCACTTGTAAGCACTCTTCATAGTATACTTTCCACTGGGACAATGCTTCCATATCACATCATTAAAACCATCTTTGATTTTCTCTTTCACTGAGCAAATTTTCCTCCATGCCCAACTACTATCTATACTTGGAACATAATCATTCCAAGGGGTATCTTTCAAATACACATGGTTGACCCATTTGATCCACAAAATATCCTCCTTGTTAGCCACATTCCACACTAATTTACCAATGGCAGCAGTGTTCCAAGTAATGCAGTCCCTGATTCCCAAGCCTCCCTGATTCTTTGGTTTGCAGATAGTCTGCCAACTTACTAAAGAAGTTTTCACTGATGCAGCTTTACCTTCGCACAAAAAGGCTCGACAAATACTTATAATCCTCTTCATTATCCCCTTAGGAATAACAAAAATGAAAGCCCAATAGGAGAAGAGAGACATAAGCACAGAATTAATCAAAGTAACTCTTCCACTGTAGGATAAATGTCTTGAGCTCCAGGTACGAATTCTCATGACTATTTTATCAACTAAACACTCACTATCTTTGATAGATAACCTTCTAGCATTGATTGGGACTCCCAAGTACCTAAATGGTAGTTTCCCCTCCTTAAATCCAGAGACATCAAGGATCCTTTGTTTAGTCACATTATCCATATTGCAAAACATAATAGCAGATTTGGCTTTGTTTGCTTCTAAACCAGAGACACTTGAGAATGTAGTAAAGCCTCTCAACAATAACAGTATGGACTGGTAATCACCATGGCAGAACATTATTAGATCATCCGCAAAGTATAAATGATTCATATCAAGGTCCTTGCATCTTGGAAAGTAAGAAAACCCTTCCATACCAGCCACTTCTTTTAGTATTCTAGACAAATACTCCATCACTATCACAAATAACAAGGGAGACATTGGGTCTCCTTGTCTAAGCCCCTTTTTCCATTTGAAGAAACCAAACATTTCACCATTTAACATAATAGAGAAGTAAGGAGAAGATATACAGGCCATAATAAGCTTCACAAAATGCCATCAACATTTCTTCAACAAATTCCCAGCTAATAGAGTCATAGGCTTTTTTCAAGTCTATTTTCATGATTGCTTGAGGCCTAGCTGACTTTCTATTAAACTGTCTAACCAAATCTTGGCACACCATAATATTGTGCACAATAACTCTGCCTTCTACGAATGCACTTTGTTTGTTAGAAATGATAAAAGGAAGAACCTTTTCAATCTACTACAAATCAATTTTGAAATGCATTTATAGATGACATTACAACATGTAATAGGTCTAAATTCACTAACAGAACTAGGATGATTTACTTTAGGAATTAAAGAGAGAGTAGTACAGTTTACCTCTTTAAGTAATTTCCCACTCTGAAAGAAATTCAAAACTGCTGCAGTGATTTCTTCTCCCACAATATGCCAAGTATCCTTATAAAATTGGCTAGAGAAGCCATCAGGACCTAGAGCTTTATCTTTAGGAATGGAAAAGATCATATTCTTCACATCACTTGTTGAAAAAGGAGCACATAACATAACTCTCTGCTCTTCTGTCAAAACGGGACTCTTCCTCACTAGAGAGCTGCACACATGGTTTCTTCCTCTCACCTCAGTACCCAACAACTTCTTATAAAAATCAATAAAGGCCTGTTTGATCTGATCAGCATTGTCACATCTCACTCCATTTTCATCATTGATTTGATAAATTCTGTTTCTACAATGTCTTTTCCTTATAGAAGCATGAAAAAAGGCAGTGTTCTCATCCCCTTCCTTAAGCCAATGTAATTTAGCTTTTTGAGCAAGGAAACTTTGACAAGCTTTATTCAAAACATCAAATCTGCTCAACAGTTCATATTCTTCATTAAAAAACATTCTATTCCCAGGATTCTTTTGAATATTCAACTGATATTGTTTCAATTTTTGTTTAGCTAACATTGTCTGTTTTTCAATGTCACTAAACTTTTCTTTGTTTAGAACATTAGAAACAGATTTTAGCCTTTTTTGCTTTGTAACAACAGAAAACATGCTGTTACCTCTGACAGGAACTTTCCAACTCTCCTCCACCATCTGATTGAAGTTTTCAGCTAACTTCCACATATTAAAATATCTAAAAGGTTTTTTCCTAGAAGGACTGTCACCAAAAAGAGTAATAAGAGAAGGACAATGATCATACAACCCCTCTGGCAAATAGTTAACTACTGCTTCAGAGAAATTCATCATCATATGATCATTAATCATTGTTCTGTCTATCTTACTATAGACCCTAGCATCCCCTTTTTGCTTGTTGTTCCAAGTAAAAGAAACTCCAATACCTTGCAAATCTTTCAATTCACATACATCAACACATGTTTTCAAACCATTAATTTCATTCCAAGTCACAGGAGACCCTATTCTTTCATTCAGACCAAGAACATTATTAAAATTACCAGAAACCAACCAAGCTTCATGCAAACCATTTCCAAAATGCATAAGCTCATCCCACAATATTTCTCTGTCACTCAAATCATTATGTACATAAACCACAGACAAATAAAATGATTGCCAAGTAGGACAATGTATAACCCTAGCACTAATCATTTGATCAGTAATAGAAGAAACAGACACATTGTAGACATTTGGTAGCCAAGCTAGACAAATTCTACCATTAGGATGCATAGTAAAATTGGTAACAAAAGACCAATTACTCAACAACCTAGCCAACTCTCCTTCATTCTTTTTTTTGATTTTTGTCTCCAATAAGCCAAAAAGACCTATTTTATTATTTCTAATAAAATCCATAACATTTTTTTTTATTACTATTTACACCTCTAACATTCCAAATTAGAATGCTATCCATTAGGTTTTAAAGAATGTACCTGATCACTGGGCACACCCCCATCACTTTGAGACTTCCCAACTTCTTTCTCCATTGCATTACTCATAGCAGGCACATCAATAAATCCCAAAGACCCCAGAGCCACTTCATTTTGTGCATTATCTAACACACTAAATGAGTTCTGATGAATAATAGTACCTGCATTGCCAGTCATCTCACACTTACAACTGATTGAGTACTGCCCTCTACATTTTTATTCAGCTCCATATCCTTAGCTGACTTATCACTCACATCATCCCCTGTAATAACTGAAATGGCAGGAACAATTCCAACAGAAACATTAGAACCAGCAACAGAACTACTTGCAGCAGCAGCAGTTTGGGCAACAACATTTGCAACAGTATCAACAGAAACATTAGTAACAGGAATACTTGCAGTAGCAGCATTTGCATTGGGAGAAACGTATGTTTATTTATGAAAAAGAAACAATAAGATTTGCAAAATATGTGAGCCGCCAAAAAAACGAATCTTACGATTTTGTATTTGGAAAATTATTCTGTGTTTAAAAGAAAAAAATTTGTTACAATCTTTGAATGTACTAATTCTTTGAAAAATATTCTATTACTTACTAAATTGATACAGAAAAAAAAAGAATCTTTTAATGCTGTATTAGAAAATATCAATTCCACGTTTAAAATAAAGAGATTTGTTGTTAAATTGATACATAAAATAAAAAATCTTAGAAATGTACTAATTCTATATTTATTTTTTCCCTAATAGTAGGCCCCAAAAAAAAAATCTTCATAAAATATTTGCAACATAAACTATTGATAGAAAATAAAATGTATTAACCAAAAACGTATTCTTTAAATAAGAATTTTGCAAAATACTAATCTTTTACATGATATTTTTTTTAGAACAACTTATTCCACAATTTATTTGTTCCCATATACATTTTTAAACATGAACTATAACTATACGGAGTTAGTTTGACATTGAGTAGCAGCGACTCGACAATTTATTTGTTCATATTCCCCTCCCCGCTTCTCCACCATCTATTACTAATGTATTCTCTTATTTTTTTCCCAGGTTCAGGTTGGAGCGATGCTTACTGCTCTTGGAATGGCTGATCTTCCTAGAATCATCAAGGCTGAACTGCTGAACCTGAAGTCATGGCATGCACCTGCAGGTGGAAGGGAGGAAGTACTAACTAGGGTAAATGGTGTTTAATTTGTTATCTAAGTGTTGTGGCAGTGAACTAGAATGTAACATGCATGTCCCTATTAAAGTGCTTTAATTTGATACTCAGCTTAAGTTTGATGTCTGCTTTTTTTATTGGAGCTTGCTCTATTATTGATTCACACACTTTATTAGGATTAATATGATGACTGAAGCATTCGCCGGGTAGATTTCTTTGATGGAGATATCAATTCTTTTTGTTTCTGTTGGTGCAAATTTTGTTTGTTGGGGTATGTTGCATTGCCATGTATGGGGTAGTAATGTTTAAGATTTGACATTTACATATCATCTACGTTTTTTTAGTACGGAAATACGGATGTATGAAGAAGTCTGATTCATATTTTAAGGAGTATCAAACACTCTTTAGAAATGTTATGCTGTATTGTTTGCTTAGCATGTTATTTATGTTTTCAGAGACAATAGCTGATGATAAAGTAGTTCAGTTTAGGGCATCTAGAATGGTTTAAGTTCTCTAATTATCTTCACCAAAATGTCATTTATGTTTGTTTTCTGTCAAATATTTTTGGTCATTGTTATCATTAGCAATTCTGCAAGTGTGGTACTTAATGTTTGAGAGTTCAGGGTATAGAATTTGAGGGTCGTCATGCCAATGTGAGTGTTAGAGAGTGTATCGGATGGCTATGATCATAAAAAGTATTGCATATTTTTGTATTGGAGAATTTCTACGTACTGAAGCTACGAAGTTTCAAAATTAAAATGGTTGAAAATGAGTTGTTATTTCTCAAAGAATTCAATGAGCTATTGGAAAAACTTACCTGTTTAAGTTGCAAATAATTGATTTAAATGGAAAATATAACCGCTACTGAATAAACTAAGTTGAATTGATATATTAACAAATTAAATGTCGTGGAAACTATAATGAAAATGAGCAAATGAGTTGAAAAATACTTTTAACCCTATCAAATATTGTACCCTATCAATTATTGAGACCTTTCCAATGATATATTAATAACTACGAATGGATATCTGGATCAAAACTATTATGTTAACAAGTTACAAGCTTAACTGCGAAAAACTAAATTGAACTGAATTGAACTTAATTGAACTTAACTTAAGCTATGTTTTAGTTGGTTAAAAGCTTAACTGTACCGAACTTAACTGAAAAAAACTGAACTTAACTGAAAAGAACTGAACTAGAGCGAAATAGTTTGTAAATATAACTAAACAATTAAAAAGAACTGAACTGAATTGGAAAAAAGTGAACTTAACTGGAAAAAAACTGAACTTGGAGTTAACTGAAATGCAACGTATAAGTTGAAAAAAAAACAAAGCTTTAATTGAACTTCACTTCACTTAACTTAACTTAAGTTGTAAAGAAGAAGTTCTTAACAAATAAGTTCATTGTGTAATTTCGTACATCGCACGGGCGCTGCACTAGTATTTATGATAATAAAGAACATTGAGTTTTAAGATGCTGGGAGAAAACATGACTCAAAATTGTTGGGGAAAAAGGGGGGACATATGAAACAAAGAAGGGGAACTATATATGTTAAATGTGAAAGAGCGGATACACTTGACAACACAAGTGCGTAGTAAGAGCGGCTTTTGTTTTTTGACGAGCTGATATTTAAACTCTAGATTTTGGTAAATAAAAAGAAAAGAAGTAATCCAAATTAAATTAGTTATCTTTACAACATTTTGGTGTTTAAATGGGTGTATTGTAAAAGGGATGTAATACCTCTTTTTCTAATACTAATAATTACTTCTATCATCATTATCAACCACAAAAACATAATAGCTACTTCCAGTTTTAGGTAAATACCATGGGAAAACAATATAATTATTAGTTGTCATAGCTGTACTTGTTATCTAGTTATTTTTAATATTGTAATAGTTGTGTAAAGAATTTTGCATAAATAGTCAATAATAGAAATTGTGTTCTCCAATTTTTCTTCCAATATTGCCATGTTTTACTATTTACGTATAAATATAAAGATATACTAATATGTGTAATATTTTATCAAAGTAGTATCTTTGTAGACAATGGCAACAAAAATGTAAACATATAAATGTGTTTTTTTTAACCAAGCCCGTAATGCAAAGATTTCGAGGCCTTGATCTTGAGGGGTAATGAAGATAAGTACATTGTAGATATGTGTAAGGCATGATTATGAATCGTCTATCTTGATTAACTTTTGATATCCAATTAAGTCGTAATAGTCAATGATTGTGCGAAATTTTGCGATCTGATAATGAAGGTTTTAAATCAATATCAGCTAATCATTTGTGTAATTTTATAATGATTTATATTATTTTCCGATCATATCTCTTCCATATAAGGTGCATTTTTAAAATAAAAATAAGGACGATTAGTTAAATTTGTTACCGAGTATTCTTAAAAATTCATAAAATACAAAAGTGGGAAACCAAGGGCTCCTAAATATATGTTAAATGCAATAAAATTACCTACCTTTATTTTCCATAGTTATCAGTCAGGGACTCTCGATAGGAAAAGTCATATATATTAAAACGTAAGGGTCATTGGAAGTAGGGTAAAATTCCTTTAGATATTTTATTTTAAGTAATAATTGGTATAGTAATTGTTACATGGTAGGTAAATTTTTTATATCTTAATTCATGATACTTCTTTGTTAATTTTCCTAGTACCATATGTACACGAACTAAAAAGAACAACAACAACAACCGAGCGTGATCCTCATTCATTGGAATACTCGGGGTTTGAGATGTGCGCAACCTTACCCTTGTTTATGAACAAGGAGGTTTTTATTATATCGTACAGAAAAGTAATACAATTATTTGTCAAAAGCAATGACAAGTCCACAATCATTTGGAATCAAACATCTACCATCACTTAGACAACATTGCATTGAATATTTGAATATGCAGGAGTTAACTTTGAAAATAAACATTAAATTTTAGCATTTCATTAGTTCAAAATATTAAACCCAATAGCTTGTCATATTTGTTTCAGATCTTCAATAATCCATTCCCGAATTACTTAATGTGATGTATTTTATTTTAGTGATTCTTTAGGGACTGGTTTGGTTGTTTATTTATTGTTTATTTCGATCTTATTACAACTAATTTGATGAGAACTTAAAGATTAAGTCAATATCTATCACATTACTTTTTTCAGTCACCTTTTCCTCAGGAACATCACCAGGCCCCATATATTACACTATTATTGTTGTTATTTCTTCCTATTTAATTTTATCACCAATACGGAGACTACTTTTTAGGATAAGGTTAATAAAAAGACTTTTGATACAAATGCCTTTGTATTTATAAAATTGAGCTGGCATGTTTTGACTATAGATGTTCAAACTTTATTTTTCATAGTTTGGAATAAATGAGAAACCAAAGCAAGGAAACAAGGAAAAAGCTGGGGAACTTCAAGAATGCGTGAGATTCTCCTATATTTTTCAGTCCATGTCATTTTTTTATGTTCTTCAAAATATTGGTAAATATGTTTGCAATATGTTAATTTATAATTTCTCAACTCATGCATATGATACAGATTGCGGTTGTAGAAACTAAGACTCCGAGAAAACTCATGGGAGGGAGTGGTCTATTGACTATTATCAAACCTGAAGTACAAACGTTTCAAGTTAATCCAACTCACTTTCAAAGACGTTGATTTTATTGAAGCTGGATGGATAGTAAGTTGGACTTCAAGTTAATTCTTTTTTATAGTAGACAATTATATCTCTTACTGAACCTATGTAGTACACAGTTAACTCTTTTATGGTCAATATTCAGGTTAATCCAACTCACTTTGGCGATAATGAAGCACATCTTTATGTTAGATATTCTTTAAGTATCGATATTCATCAATTTTATATGGCTATTTTATTTTTTAAAACTTATCTTAATCTTTGTTTTAAGAAGATGGACACATATGTTTCGAGATTGATTGTCCAGGATTTGTGCAAGTTTCTAAAACTATTCTCTTAGGTGAAAAGCCAAGCAATTACGGTGTTTATGGTGGGCCACAAAATACATGAAAACTATCGATTGAAAAGGTTGAATAAAAGTCTTCCTTTTTCACAACCATGATTAAATTGTATAATATGTGGCAATTGCATTAGCGACACACAGTAAAAATGCAATTGAATCAATTTCAATCATCGATAGAAAAGGGTGAATCAAAGTCATCCTTCTTTCTACCACAATTAAACTCTATAACAAGATAAATTAAAGCTATCACTTGAAAGACACTTAATGAAAGTGCGTTGAGTAGAAATCAATAAAATGACAACTATTTGAGGTAACTAATCTATTAGAAGAATAATGAGTGTCGTATAAATAAAGTGTTTTCTTTTTTGATAACTTTTGTAGTTTATCCTTGATGGAGATTGGTGGGTAACATATATTGATGATTATGGTAACAATTGGATATTAGCCAAGCAATTTATTCACAAAGTTAAAAGATGCTTTAATGGGATTATGGGAGTCCAATGGGGAGGAAAAAATTCTCAGCCTAAACCATACTGCTCCGCTACCTCCTATGGGATACAGTTTTAAAGCTGTATATGATACCTCCAAAACATGAACATGGACCGAATTAGATGTTGTCGATCAAGACTATCAAACATTGGTTCCTCCAGAGATAGAGTTATATTTAACCTGTAAACAATTATACACAATTCTTGACTATCTAGACGCAGGTTATTCTAACCATACTATTGTATTTGGTGGTCCAAATTAAAATCCTCCTAAATTCATTACATATGTGAGGAGTAATCTCTCTCTCTCTCTCTCTCTCTCTCTCTGTGTGTGTGTGTGTGTGTGTGTGTGTGTGTGTGTGTGTGTGTGTGTGTGTGTGAGAGAGAGAGAGAGAGAGAGAGAGAGAGAGAGAGAGTGTGTGTGTGTGTGTGTCGCGCGCGC
>ONZK01003532.1:25501-37187 GCA_900322385.1 Pharnaceum exiguum
ATGTGTGTGTGTGTGTGTTGCGCGCGCAAGTATACATCTAAAATAGTAAACCCACTAATCAATCAACTTAGGTAAATCTTCAAACAAACACATGTATTTCACCCATACCTTCTTCAAGCTTGCGTTACCTTTATCTCTTTTGCACCCTCACCTCTTTGATTTAATATTAGTTGAATATGAATGAATATAGTACGCTCTCTAAGGACTCATCTTTAACACTGTCATGGGATCTTAAGCATAATATTGTAGGTAATCTCGTTTCGTACACCGCCAGGCCAGGTGTTTAAATGCAAATATTAATGAGAGTCGCCACTAAATTTTTTATAGTAAAACAACTAGAAACCTATTTTTGTTAACAATAATGAATAAAAGTATCCTAAATTTTCTAATTAATGTTTTTAAAGCAAAAGGATTAAAATTATAAAATAGGGCTTTTAAGAAAAGAAAGTGAGTTAGTCTTAGAACCAATTTATGGTGGGTTCAGGGGCGAGAGTACACTTCTATTTGATGTTCAGGAGTATAGTCACACTTAATTAAGGCCTCTACTCTTTATCAACCATAAGTCTAATAGATACTTAAAACTACACGATTGATTATAACAACCTATTGAAATGTATCAAATTTCACGTGATGTTATACACATGCAAACATATTATTTTGTCAAGTCGTGTTTACACATGCAAAACAAATCCTATAATAAGCGAGTAAAGTCATTTTTACTCTAGTTATCACTTAGATTTAGGTCATTTCTATGATTTAATGGCTATATCCAATCTCAACATACAATCGTTAAGTTAAAATAATAAATAATAACTCATAAAAGAAAATTCTAGACAAAATATGCTAAAATAAAAAATAATAGGTTTTACATATTCGCATTGGTTATCACTACCTTGCCATTCGACAATTGACTTTATTCTAGCGAACTTTACATGAAAGCACTCATCAGTATATTTCAGGAAGGAAATTGGAATTGCATAAAGTAATTTAAAGGAGGAGAATAAAGTGACAGAAAGATGGAGGGGGGGTTGTATTGCAACATTTGTCAAATGAGTATTACCATTTATAGTGATGATACAACTGATTTTATTGGCTCTGTTTAATCTTTGTAGAGGTGACAGATACCTTGAAAACTTGAGAAAATTAAAGGAACCTACAATGGCCTAATAGCCCAAAAAAGCATCAATGGCCCCTCGCCGTTAATAATAGCATAACTCATGTAAATTAATTAATATTAGCCCATGGACCTGATATGGATTAGTTAATTAATGACTCAGTTTAAAAATAAATATGTAGATACAACATGTTGTACAAGGCCACAAGGGTATTACCATGCCTAGTGATGATTCACTTACTTTTATGGGTATTTGTTTAACTTTTTTTGCAGCGACAGATACCTTGAATGCTTGCAAAAATAAACTTGTGTCAGCCTCATAGTCCGATCATTTATAAATGGCGCTTCGGGCCATTGTAAGTTTGTAAACCCATTTACATTAAATAATAATATTAGCCATCAGGACTAATATTTAACTAATTGATCCATAATAATGACCATAATTCACCAAATCTGTCCATTAAATCAACCCATTCATAAATAAAAGATTTTTTTCCCCCATTTTGTTTATTTTTCTGAGAAGAATAGAATTAAATTTCTTGGTGAATAATATTGTTCATCAATTTTCTAGAAAAATAAAATAATTTAATTTTCCTCACATTTTAAATTTGTTATCTTGTACTTAATTATTTGTTGAGTATGGTTTCTTATTAATAAGATTGTGTTCCCTCTTTTGTTAAATATTTTTATAAGAAGTATAATAGGTATTTTAATTAAGCTTATCTTTTCAAAAAAAGAAAGGAAATTATGAAATTGGTTGCAAAGAGAATTATCATATTAGAGAGAATGTTTTGTTGAATGAATCATCAAATTCACACGATTCTAATTTTGGTAGGTGGGATAAAGTATGTGAATTAAAGTCCTTGAGAGGTGGAGTAATTAATAAAGTTATGCAAACGAAACTTTTTGGAATAGTTTTAGTTAAAGACTATTATATGTGCTAGAATAGTTTTTGCAAAATAAAGACAATGTTTGAAATAGGAAAAAAGTATGAAATTGAGAAAACTTATGAATTTAGGAATACTTCTCAAAATAATTATACAATGGCAGGTTGTTGGAGGAAATAGTACAAGAATTTGGTCGGATGATTGAAATTATAATAGATTAGTATTAGATGCGTGTGGGCAAACAATTTCAGATGATTTCATGGAAATAGTACAATATTGTTTCGTGTGCCCCAATAATATCGGATAATTTCATGTTCCATCTATAACATAAATGTCCCACATCGAAGAGAGATGATGTGGGTAGAGAGCACTTTATTAGTAGTAGACTAATAGTGGTCCAACATGCTAACAATAAGGCCTTTACATTTTAAGCTTAAGTGGTTAAGTATTGGCTTAATTGGCGACTTCCCATCTTATTAGCTTGTGCTGTGACAGTATGTTGGCCTGAGCCGTCGTTACACTATCAATCAATCTCTACTAACTAGTTTGTCTACTACCTCATACGAGGTTGGGATGAATCTTACTTTAACCAATAGAAAATGTGGCCGTCGACATTTCTAGTATTTCACTACCTTTCAATAATGTAAATGATAAATGTTTTTATTCTCCAGTAGATACTTTACAGGTAAACTACATTGCTACCACGATGTCTAAAAAACATGTGTAAAAGTAAATGTCAAAAATATTGGAAATGAAAGTTTAAGATGTCAAAAAAATTAAAGACATTTCTTTGGAATAAATATGTGGTTGGGTTGGCAATAATGGATAAACTTAATCAAAGCAAATTTTGTGTCCCGTAAGTACAGCATTTTTGTAGTATAAGTTATACAAAATACTAATGATGATTAAACCACTTATTGACATTTATTCAATATTATTAAAGGTGACAACGAGCCTTGAGGAATGGCCCACCGGCCCATTATTGAAAGCCTATTCTGATTAATTCAAGTTAGCCCAATGGTCTAATTATTAATTAACGCATAATCCCTAGCCCACAACAAAAGCCCAATCTATTAGCTTTTCCTCACTTAAAATATTAATTTATTAATATTACTTGGGGAATAAGCAACTTCTTCTTTTCAAAAAATTTCGGAATATTTACTAAGACCCAAGTAGGAGAAAATATCTTTTTTTGTATACCCACGCGGGTATACAAAATATGCTGTATACCCACCCGGGTATACAAATAGAAATACTAATCTTCTTGAGATCTTTTATGGGCGGCGTGCGCCAGGGACTGGGCGGCCCAAATCATCAAACAGAAGCATGTGTTTGTACAGAGCCGAAAACACCTTGTGCGAAGCCGGGAGCGGTGGCTGGCGACTGGCGCCAGGGTCTAACCCGTATAAACCAATTTTTGTAAAGGATTTTCATACAATCTTTCTAATATTTACCCTAATATTCTTCTAAATTCCGGAATTCCTCTAGCCTCCACTATAAATACCCCCTCATTACACCCTCTTTTCAACACACATTCAACCTAGCATTACTATGCCGAAATCACTCCACACTACATAGAAATTCATAAATCCTAAATTCTCTTAGTCAAAATCTTCATACTCCTAAGCAAACACAACACTTTGAACATATCAAAATCAACTTTCAACCTTCATTCTACATCACAAGTGCAAAGGAGCATGAAGACAAGATCAAGAAGACCATTTCTCAAGTCCTCAAGTCAAGGCACAATCCTCTAATAGTATTAAATAGACTCCAATAAGGTAAAACAAATCTGAAGGCCTTTTACTAAAACTTCTCCCCTTCTTCTCTTGTTTTCCTTTAAATATATTGTATTGTCAATTCCAATTTATCTCTTGAAATCTTCTAACTCGTGTATTGGTGTGAAAGGTATCTTATAAGGCTTTGTAAGGTAATAATCAAACCGTCATGATGTGAACTCTAAAGGACTAACGGTTTTTGTTCTTATACATATTTACATAGTTCTTTATTCTTGCAAATCACCATATAATTATATTGCATGTAACTTGACTTAAATCAAAGTGATCATTAAACATAAAAATTGGATTACTTGTCTAAAAACGAATTGGATTTACATGCTAATAACTTGGCTAAATTCCTTAAATACATGCATATGATATCACCGACAACTAGATAAATTTATTAGGTTGTTAATCCTACAATTTAAGTGGTTTTGAGCATAAGACGTTAATTATTTGAAAGTAGAGGTAAAACATCACCCCCGAACCCGAACGAATCTTTGGTTGCAAGATCAAGTCACTAGCTTGTCCGTAAACCCTATATCATTGCCAAGTCCCTATGGTTTTACCTACGGTTGTCCCTTCGGATTGCCCCTTTCGGTAAATGGCATGATTAGGTAACTCAAATAGGTTTTCCAATTGTTTTCCTATTTAAAAAATAGTTGGTGGCGACTCTGTTCATTAGAATCCGCATTCCAATACCCAACGGGTAGGGAAACGGGTTTACCAAAGATGAAAGTATCTAGTAGGTAAACGAGGGTGATTTCTCTCTCGAAAGGGTTCCTAGGGCCCATGTACCTACAATCCCTTTGAACTATCATCTTTATAATGATCATGCGAATAAAATTTTCCATTTATTGTTTCAATGTTCATTTTTACAAAATCCATGACGATAGATAAAGTCTTTCAACAACAACATTTATTTGAGTTTCGTCAATGGTGCTTCATTCATTGGTAACAATAAATGCATTACATAAGATTCTCACTAAAGAAAGTTTTTCTTTTTTTAATGATTTGATAGGTGATTTGGTTTAACATAAATATAGTTGTATTTGCTTTTAAAAAAAGAGTTGTATTTGACAAAAGTGATATATATCAGTTCATCAATGGTTCAAGTCATTCGAAAATATTTTCTTGAGTACAAACATGCAGATGATATCACTAAAATAATGAGAATAGGTCATTAGTCTAGAAATATGTTATAAGCCAATGAACAATTATCATAAGACAACTATTTATGATGCGACATTCGCTATGTGATGTGTTAATTTCAGGTACTCGACAGTGGAAAGGTGTGGTTTCGATAAAAGTGGCGGAAGTGACGGCAATCCGATTTGGCATTGAAATAACACTTAAGATTGGTTCCATAACACCATTGTGGAATCCGATTTGCTTAAGGCTATCTTCTATTAATAAATCTAGTCCAATAAAGAATGAGTTTGAACTCATTGTGGATGATATCAAGCATGTTAAACTTTCATATAGTTATTGTTCTTTTAAGCATGTTAGTAGGGAGGCAAATTGGGTGGCTCATCACCTTGTTAGATTACAACTAGACCTGTCAGGGCGGGTCGGGTTCGGGTCGGGTCAATAAGTTTCGGGTCATTTTTCGGGTCAAGTCATTTCCGGGTTCGGGTTCGGGTCGGGTCAGTGCGGGTTCGGGTCGACCCGGTGGGTCAGGGATGCCTTTTTTTGTTTTCGAAAAAAAATCTCTAAAATGAAAGTGTATAATCTTTTTAATTTATTTTTTGTTAAAAACTATTACAATTAGTATTTATAAATAGTGGACGGAAATATTCTAATTTTTCTATTTTTTTTCTAATTAAAAAATAAATATTAAAATAATATAATAAAAAATATAAAATTGGCCTGAAATTTATGTGCGTGCAAATTCATTACATATAATGTCGATTTTGGCTTATTTCAAGTCTAATCTACATCAGTTTGGTGTTTTAAGGGATAAAAAATAAAAGAAAAAGTGTACGATATTTTTCCAGCGGGTCAAACGGGTCGACTCTGCCCCTAACCCGCTTGACCTAAACAATTTCGGGTCAAATGGATTCGGGTCACTTTCGGGTTCGGGTCCAAATTTTCGGATTTGAGACTCTAAAAACCCGGGTCGGGTCGGGTCAGGTTTTGACATGTCTAAATTTATAACCCTATGTAGTAAAAGAAATAATTTGGATGGAGGAATGTCAATCGAGTATAGATGAGTGTGTATCTTTTGATGTTGAGTCTTTGCCCAAATAAAGGTTCTTAAAAAAAATTATTCCGGGTCAACCCCCACTTTCAAACATATTCCCAAACTACCCGTCCACATCAACACATGAAACGGCCCCGTGACGGAAGTATAAGTCGCCACCGGTCATGGCGACTTTATCCAAGAAAAGTCGCCATCAGTGATGGCGACTTTATTATTTCTTTTACTTCAAAAAAAATAGAAAAAAGAGGCCTCTTTTTTCATTTTGATGTATCATGATCATGATACATCAAAACAAGGGAAAGTCGCCACTTTTCCCTTGTTCATTTTTTTTTTAATTTTTCTTTTGTTTAGAAAAAAGTTAAAGTCGCCACCCACTGTGGCGGCTTATATTCGGGAGAGTCGCCATAGGCCGTGGCGACTTAGTGTTTTCGTAACGGGACCGTTTAACCTGCTGACGTGGACGGTAGTTTGGAAAATAGTTGAAAAGTAAGGGTTGAGTCGGAATTAAGTTTTTTTTTTGGTGTAAAGGGGTACTGAGGCCGGTAAGAATCGAGCCCCCAACCTTAAGGGTTGAGTCGGAATAAAGTTTTTTAAGGACCATTGAGTGGGAAAAGACTCTTTGATGTTTGTCAATCTCCTATTCCCCTTAAAAAAATTATTTTATGCTTTCAAAATAACAAAAAAAATTATTATTATTTTTTTCAATTGAGCCCTCCCTCTTCTGTCTGCGTATTTCCCCAAAAGCCAAATAAAAATGAAAACCAAAAAAGACACATTTTCATGCACAACAGAAGATCATCAGAGACAAACATCATGATCATTTTTCCTCACAAAAAAAAAAAAAAAGACAAAAAGCGTGCAAACGTAAAAAGGAAAAGAATTTTTAAAAGAAGAGAGAGGGAGGAATAGAGAGACAGAGAGATGGGAGAAATTAGAGAGAGAATGACTGTTCGTTGGTTTGTTCGTAGTAAGCAGCTGTTGTTATTGTTGTTATTGTTGTTGTTGTATCTTAAATCAACGCATCAAAAAATTCCCACAACATGAGAGTTTGTATACTTTACTTATTATCCCTTTTTTTCTTCCCTCTTGTTGTTGTTATGTAATTACATGCAAAGCCAAATCTTTTTCTTATTACTAAACAACAAATCTCCTTTAAAATTCTTCTTCACGTTCTTCTTTTTATCCTCCTCATATCATCATCATCATTAATATTATTATTGTTTATTATTATTCCTCTCCAAAGGGAAAAATCTCATATACGTATACTCACATGTTCATTCATTCATATTAATGTTAATGTTAATGTTAATATTGGTGCCTGCCTGCCTGATGTGATTGTGGTTTACAACAAAGAAATCTTCCCAAAGAAAGAGAGACTTTACTTTCTTAATAACTTTATTATAAGTTAAGTTTTTTTCTTCTAGAGAGACACGCAAATTGCTGCCACAATTCCATTCCACTCTCTCTCTCTCTAACACCTCTCTTTATTACTATCTTCTCTTATTCCTTTTGTCAAGAAAAAAAGAACCTAACTTTGGTCTGTGGTTAGTTGTTGTTTTTGTAAATTACTTTTTTTTTGAAGGCTCCTTAGGTAAATTCAAGACATACCCAATTGTTATTTCGACCTTTTCTCATCTGGGTAGGAGTTATTTTTGCATAATAGTGGTGTTTTCTCATCTGGGTAGGTGCTGTTTTTGCCCTAGATCTGGGTTTGGGTTGTCTGTTTGAATAGTAAGAATGGATGGTGGGAGCTCTGATGGTGAAGGGGAGAGAAGGTCACCTGATGATGGTATTGGTGATGGAGATGGTGATGGTGGTGGTAGTGAGCCTAAGGTTAAGAGGAAGATGAAGACTGCTGCTCAGCTTGAGGTCCTTGAAAAAACCTACCAAGGTTTGTTCTTTATGTTATTGTTGTTTGAGTTCTCAGTAGTGATTTTTGCTATTGTTTGAATGATGTTGCATTATGTATGTTTGTTTTGATTGTGTTTCAGTCTGTTAGTTGTTGTGTTTTGATTATATGTTTGCAGTTGCTTACATCCCGACCCCCGAGCACCCCCATTGAATGGGGATTACACTGGTTGTTTGGTGTTGTTGTTGTTGTAGTTGCTTGGTCTGTTCAAGTTTTGTTTTTTAATGATGTTTTTGCATGATGTGGTTGTTTCAGTGTGTGTTGTGAAGTTTTTGATGATTTTTTTTGGAAATGATTTTGTGTTTGGTTAGGTTGTGTGTGTATTTGTTGTTCTGATGATTTTGAATTTTTTGGTTGATTGCAGTTTCCAATTACCCTTCAGAATCACTAAGAGCAGATCTTTCAGTACAGTTAGGATTAACAGATAGGCAGTTACAGATGTGGTTCTGTCATAGGAGGTTGAAGGATAAGAAAGGGATACCAGCAGGATCAGGAAGACGGTCGAAGAAGGCGGAAGCATCGCCTTCCACTCCTGCAGCTCCTAGTCCTGGGGGAACTTCAATGCCGCCACCCTCATCGGTTTGCAAGGATGAGATGTTGGGTGTTGAGATGGCAAACGAGCATGGGTCAGGGTCCGGGTCAGGTTCTAGCCCATACGGGCATGTGGACTCCAGGCGGGGCTATGTGCCTCGCCCTGGGGTTGCAGTGCCTAGGATTAGTGGGCACCCGAGATATTATGAGCCTCCTCATCAGTCTATCGCTGAGCTCCGGGCTATTGCATTTGTCGAAGCGCAGCTTGGGGAGCCACTAAGGGAAGATGGGCCTGCACTAGGGATGGAGTTCGATCCTTTGCCTCCTGGTGCTTTTGGTGCACCTATGGGTGAGCCTCTCTGGGATTATTGTGTTGTATTTTAACTTTCTTGCTATTTGAATTACTCTTGACGATTGATATTACTTTCATCCTTTTTATGTATCAGAACCTCTTGACTTTTAGTAGTTTTCCTATTATGAGTTGTATGAATACGTCTCTTAACCAAAGGCTACTAGGCAAGGTGTCTTCAGGAATTCAAATGTTTTTGTCTGAAGAGTTAGTGTGCAAGTATTTTGGGCTTAGAAAGTAAAGTATTCGGTATGAATTCTAACCACAGGCAAGGTGTCTTCAATTTTTTTTCCCGAGGGGTTAGAAATTATGAAAATTGAAATTTCTTGCCAGATTGTTATGTAAAATCTCTCTGAGCACATTTCCGCATCATAGTTTGAGCTGATCAGTTTCAATTTTAAATTCGCTTTTAATAGACGTATTCGATGCCAAATATTTTGTTTCATTCTTTTTGATGGGTACGTATGTTTGTATTGTTGTGGACATTGTATAGATGCAACTGTTCTCTTAGTTTGTCTTGGTTATTTTTTTTTGATGGAATCGGTGCTAAATGTTGTCTGCCATCTTTGTAGCTGCATCATCAACACCGCAGAAGCCATCAGGACGATCCTATGAGGCACCCATGTATGAGCGACAGGTTGGTCTGAAGACTCTGCCTTAGTGAACTCAATCATTTGTCGTAGCGTTGAACAATTGGTGTTATTTGAACCCTTTTGTTTGGTCAGAAAGACTTTGAATGAGTTTGATTCTGATGCAGGGTTCAAAAGAGTTATTGAATTTTTCTTCAAATCTTATTATCCATCAGGAATTTAGATAATAAAGTATTGTGGACTTAGTTGTGTTTGTCTTCTTTTGAGATCCAGTCTTTCGAAATCACACACCTTGTATCAAAAATTAGTCATGATGAGAACATGTGAACCTTGGTTTTAGAATATGCTGCCTGCCTCGTGCCTCTTAAATCTAACTTCCTTCATGTTATATGTTGACTTTAGTGTGTCATGCTGTAGCATGGTTTTCACATAGCTGCTGCCGTTGGTTTTTGGTATTGTTTGATGACTTTCTGCACCTTCATGCCAAATGACTGACAAACTGATTGACTGACTTAGAACATTGTTACATATTCAATCATTTACTTTTCGTAATGGTTAGTTGTAGCTCATGGATCTGTCATTTTAGCAGGTTCCTGGCAGACCTCTCCACGAGTACCAATTTCTTCCAGAGCAGCCAACAGTTAGAGGTGACTCGTATGAAAGAGTTACTCAATCTCACTACTATGGTTCACCTTCTGAGGGACCTGGCACGAAGACTCCTCCATTATCCAGTGGGCGTTCATATGTTCACGGCTATGAAGAAGTACCTATAACATATGGAGTGCCTGGCCAGATGTCGAACTCTCAGCAGGGGAAGACAGGAACACCATCTTCAGCTACGGGGGACTATGATGGCCCCACTCAGAGATCTCCTTATGTTGCTGTGGGCATGGAATCACCGTATAGTGCTCATCCAATCACTGGACTTGATAGCACTCCTTTGACATCTGACAGACGTGTTGCAGCGGAGGATGAAGCTGGTAGAAATGAGAGGAAGCGGAAGGTATATTTTGTTTTCATTTAGAGCACTTCCATCCATTATCTCATAAACTTCCCTCTCTCGGACTCTCCTCCACATCATGGTCCCACTTCACTTCTCTGTTTCCCTTTTCTTTTCATTTAATATGTGCTCGTACCTTTTCTCCAGAGTGAAGAAGTGAGATTAGCCAAAGAAGTGGAAGCTCATGAAAAACGAATGCGAAAGGAGCTAGAAAAGCAAGACATTCTCAGGCGGAAGGTGGTTTCTTGGCTTTGCAATTTTCGTGGTCTTTCTTTGTTCAGTCTTGCAATTTGTGTCTGGCTTACATTGTATGTTTTTGTTTACAGAGGGAAGAACAAATGAAAAAAGAAATTGAGAGACAAGATCGTGAGCGTAGAAAGGAAGAGGAGAGGCTGTTGCGGGAAAAACAGCGAGAAGAGGAACGATATCAAAAAGAGCAAAGGCGTGAAATTGAAAGAAGAGAGAAGAACTTGTTGAAAGAGTCGCAAAGAGTAAGTTCTGTCTCAACTTCCTAATTATTTGTTTTTACGAGTTATCAGCATGTCTAATAGGTTTACTTTTAACTCAGGCTGAGAGAATGAAGCAAAAGGAAGAGGTCAGGAGAGAAAGAGAGGCTGCAAGACAGAAAGCTGCAAATGATAGAGCTGTTGCCCGCAAACTTGCTAAGGAATCAACGGAGCTTATTGAAGATGAGAGATTAGAACTTATGGAGATAGCTGCTTTAAGAAAGAGCTTGCCCTCCATCTTATCTCTTGATAGTGAGACTCTGCAAAATCTTGATTCATTTAGAGGTAATTGCTTTTTATATCCTATTTTTGAGAATTTTTAGGCTCCTGATAAAAATAAAAGTATCAATGCTCCTGGAAATAGTATGTTTTCTAGAAAAACGGTTAGCGAGGTTGTTGCAATTACACTTAAAGTCAGTGTATCTAGCCCACCTACTATCATTGTTCCTTGTGTGGGGATTTGTAAGCCATTCCCCTGCTTCAAAGCACAATTTCCATTTTGGGGTCTTCAAATGTACTGGTACATAATCTTCGAAGTTGAGTCATTATGTCCATTATTTGAAAAAGTTAGGCTAATTTGATTTTTAATTGATTTGCTAGATTTTCCTATATGAAGAACTCCTAACAACATTTTCTTTAATATGCCAAAATGGTCTCATCCTGTCCAAATAATAAAGCTGTTGACCCGTTATTTTGTTTGTTCAAGCAGAAAGCACTTCATCTGAAACTACTAGAGTTTATGTTTTACTGAAAAAAAGTAATATCTATCATAGAAGCCTTTTTTTTTTTTTTTTTTTTGGGGGGGGGGGGGGGGGGGGG
>ONZK01003533.1:0-12467 GCA_900322385.1 Pharnaceum exiguum
CCCTTCTGATTCTTCTCACCCACACTTGGATTTGATGCAAGTACCTAATCTCCTTCGAAAATTGATAACCATGCATTTGGGTTAATGTATTTTGCTTGATGGTTTGCAGTTAGCCACCAACACCCTGGAGAGAGTGGCACCACTTACTCATGCTGTTGGTAATGTGCTGAAACGAGTGTTTGTGATAGGATTTTCCATTATTGTCTTTGGTAAATCTCTGAACCATGTCTTTCCTCTTTCTGCAAGTTTTCTTTTCTTCACAACGCATTTCCGCAATCTATATTTACAAATTTTACAATATTATGAAATTATTCACTACAGGAAACAGAATTTCAACACAAACTGCCATTGGAACAAGCATTGCCATTGCTGGTGTAGCCATCTATTCTTTCTTTAAGGCCAAGATGGAAGAAGAGAAACGAGTAAGGCCCTACATTTTTTGTAGTCACAGTTCACCTTTCAGCTTTGTTCTATGGCTTCAACATCAATGTATTTATTTTCTGTGCAGCAATTGAAGAAACCTTGATAAGTGAACCCAAGATGCAATCATAAAAAAGAGGAAGGGATCTGCTGTAGATTTGGATTAACTTTTCCTTCCAATGCAAAGGGCAACAGAAATGTTGTTAAATCATTTTTTCTTTTTCCAACAATTTATTCATTTCGGGAGTATTAAACTTGCCGACTTGTAATGTTCTTGTACTGCAAAGTTGAGTAATAATGTTTACTTATTCTCTCGTCTCCATATTCCAAGACAACTATGTATATGAGGTTATTATATACTATTAAGACAGAATTCCTTTCAAAGTTAAGTATTTTCTGCTGAGTAAGGGATTGCTTAGCTCTCAGCAGAGGCAATCTATATCATAACATTGCTTGCGTAGTTGCGTTTTTGTCCAAATGTACAGTTTACGTCTAATACCATGTCAAAGATTCAGGAAAAGTTCTGAATAGATGCATTGATCATAGACCATTTGATCACTCGTCATACACACTCACACAGTTCTTTAAATCCGTGTTTGTCATAGGGACTTCCAATCTCGCCATGAATTTTCCATCTAGGGCTCAGTCTAATTAGTTAATGGTTGAGCAATTAAAGTGGAGGTGGAAGAATGAAATTATCCTTCCTCCAAGTGCTCCTAGTTGGAATAGAACCACCTTCCACCCAAGTGGTGGGATTCGATACCTCACTAGATCACCAAGTGAAGCTGACTAGAATGTGTGTATAGACTTGCTTCTTCTTTTCTACGATTTTTTTTGAAGATGTATGTAACTTACTGGGATGTCAACGTGAGATTGAGAGCTAACTATAAGAGAAAATATATCTGCTTCTGCAGGACTACATAAAAAAAATACGTTTTATTGTCTTTCTGAAACAGAAGAATTATCAACTTACAGACTACCAAATTGCCAACTTTTTTCTAATGCCTAGCGATTGAATGCCCAAGGAAGAGGAAACCATTATGCACAATAACTCTTCCACTAGTTCACTCATTCGCACTAGGAAGGCTTGAAACCACAATGAGCATAAACGAAAGAATCGAAGAATAGGATCTTAAGAAGCCAATAGGTTTTTGATTCCAGATTTCTGCTCATTGCTTAGCCTTCTTGGGAATTGAATATCGAACTTGATCCTAAGGTTACCTTTCTTTGAGGGATCTTTAGATATCGGCATACCCTCTTTTGGTACAATCTCTTCATGCTCCGGATGTATCACCTTGTTGATGGGAATAGTCAGATTTCTCCCATCAAGTGTTGTGACTTGCACAGTGCAGCCAGTCAAAGCGTCAGCAAGAGATATTTTTTGAATCACAACTAAATCATTCCCGTCCCTTGTGAATACACTGTGGGGTTTCTCATCGATGACGAACACAAGATCTGCGGCAACAACACCAGGTTGCTCATTACCTTTTTCAGGGAACGTGATCTTTGTGCCCTTCTTCCAACCTGGTTTTATGTTAATTGTCAGAATTTCTTCCACGGGCACAGTTCTCCTACAAGGTGGACATGAGAATACCATTCAGTTCGAAGGATAGGGAAGAAATTTATCAAACACTGATACGATGACTAAACAAAGCATTTAATTAGAATTAACCAAAGAAATAAGGCAATAAGCGGAAGCTACTATAAGGTCACATAAACCGTAGAACACAGAATTCGAAGTTTTGCTTTCAGAGAAACAAGTTCTAAATGTTCAACATGCAATACACAGAGAAGTAACAGGAAATATTCATATCGTTGGCCCATAAATGCACATTTTTCTAACTAATAATCTGTATCCAGAAAGTACAAGAAAAACTTAAACCTTGCATATACCCAATCAAGTTTTTGAAACTAATGTACAGCTCAAATTGCTTAAATTAGGATTTAGTAGAGAAACAGTATGCTACACCTTCAATCATAACTATCATCCTTTCTGCAGAGTGCAGAGTGCTTCAATAGAAACTAAAACCATGTGCTATCAAAAAAAAAAGCATGACTCTGATGAAGATGAGATATAGAAGGATAGGTAAGAAGACACCTCAAGTTTTGCACTGTATGGAAACTCCCTGAACTAATAAGGTCCTACTTTTTTCTTTTAGCTCTATGTGGAGTCCCATATGCAACATAAAACAATCACAAGGCAAGTTTCAAGTCATTTATACAACATGAGGCTTTCACATTTTCACATATCTACCTCTTGCGAGTGTTCAAGCAGAATACTTCCACAGAAGTACAACATACATAAATTTCACACACAGCATTCTCCTTAAGTCAAGTTCCTCAGCAAACTCAATGGAAGGCTTGGCCTTAGCTTCACAATAGCAAAGTTGCTTATTACCATGTAGAACATCACATTCAAAATATCAAAGTTACTATAACCACCAAGTCCTTTTTCTAATTGAAGTCACACAGCCATCACTGCACCAAACTCCAAATTCCATTCTCCACTTACCTTCCTCTCTGCTTTCCCTCATGAACAAGCAACTAGTCGAACTGCCATCTTGAGTTTCTTCTTTTTTACCATTGAATTCAATCCGCCATGAAGACAGTAAGGCACTTCAAATATTTCATTCACAATAGGAACCTGACAACTATATATCACTCAATTACTTCGCCAAACAAATAAATACCCACAAGTCTGCTACTTAGGTTTTTTTTTTTTTTTGACCAAACATCCATGCAAGGGTAAAAAGAGACCATTGCCCAAGTTGTGCATAATGCCATAATCTACTGAGGAGGATAAACAACAAAAGGGGTGACCACTCAAATGCCCAGGAAGTCAAATTAAACGAATAAGCTATACAGGAAGCCCTAACTAAATGTTCTCCATCAGTAGTGATTCAGCTACTGTAACTCTGTAACAAGCCACAAGCAGAGAGTGGTAACTGGTAAGCCATCTACTTGTTCAGTTCTACACAAAAAGTATCCAGTGAGGCAAACAAACAATAAAAAGAGTGACGACTGCAATGCGTAGGCAGTCAAATTGAACAAATAACCTATACAGGAAGCCATAACTGGATGTTTCCCATCAGTAGTGATACAATCAGCTACTGTAACATGACATCAAAACAGAGAATGGTAAACCATCACAGTATCACACTTGTTATATGAATTATAAAAGGAAGCATAGTCATCAGCTCTATAACTGTCACAACAACTCGCTTGGCAGACAACTGATACCGAATTGAAACAGCAAGAGGCTTACCCACTAGCATCACAAACTTCCCGCGAGATCTTCATCTTCTTAGTTGTACCATCATACAAATCTTCAAGTCTACAAGGCAGTCTATTTTCAATTGGAAGTGCTTTCCTGATGCCAGAACTCATAGGCCTACTCTCCCCAAAGTGACTCGATATATGGTCAGCCATGTGACTAGAATTCCCAAAGAATTCAGCAAATATATCATTGGCATCTCTAGGGTTAAACTTAAACTGCATATTTGGTCCATTTCCAGACTGGAAGAATGATGCCCCTCCATTTCCAGGATGAAAGAATGAAGGCCCTCCACTACCAGAATGGTATTGAGCATACTCACCAGCATCAGGAGGCCCCTGTTTCAGCCCTTCTTCACCAAACTGGTCATAAACCGCTCGCTTTTGGGGGTCACTCAGAACCTACGAAATCAACAAAATTTTCAACTTTTCAACATCATCACCTCTTCTAAACCCATAAGGATATTGTTTTTAACTATAAATGGGACATAATCAATTTCTAACATGCTCAGATACAGCATACTCGCTGTACAACAGCAAAACGACACAGATATAGCATATATACCAACACTAATAGCCATGTACTGTTTCTACAAGATAGTGAACAGAAAAGAACAACTTCTAGTCTCTCAGCAGTAGACAAAAACTGAGAACAGCTGAACCTGAAAAGAACCTGATATCATACTACCACCAGAAACTTGCATTACAAGTTAAAACAGCAACCTTTTCTATGTATAAACTACCTTAATACATTACATCTCTTCTCTTGCATTACCAACAACTTAAATCACAAATATAGGACATGTGCAGTACTATGTAAGCAGTGGCGGAGCTAGGTTGTCCCATAGAGGGTCGACAAACACCCCAAAGTCCAAAAAATCTACAATAAACCCATTGGAAGAAAACGTAAAATAAAATCCGACACCCCTAAAAATACTAACTGCTCACTTTCGCTACCCAACCCTTTCCTTGTCATTTTTCCTGAGAAAACTTCCCCTCCCATTTTCTCACTCTCTCTCATCAAATATCACTTCTTCCCTGAAAATCTCAATCCATTTTAGTCAACTTCCTTCTCCTAAGCGGCCCTTTAGACTTTAGTTGCAATCCCCTGACTCATTATAGAATTTATTTGCATATGGTATTTTGACACATGTACTTTGTCAATTATGAGAGCTAATTCTCAAGAGATTATATACCGATTATAATCAGATGTGTCCAGTCTCGTGAAGATTCAAATATTAGTCTCGATCTTAGTAGTTATTTCTATGTTTGATATTTTCGCCTTCGGTCACATTACCAAAATTGACCACCAGAGTATAGCTTATGGTTGTTTTTTAGTACTTTGCAAATCTGAACTCAATTAAAGCCATGTGTTTTAGAATTGAAATGAATTGAACGAACTTAATTGAAAGCTCCATAACTTAACTGAAATAAACCTACTTAATACTCAAGTTTAACCAAGGGTACGGTGCGTTTTGTTCGTCTGTAAGGGCCTAACTGAAATTGAATTGAACCGAAAAATACTAAGCTGAACTGAAAAGTATAATGGAAATTGTACCTAAAACTGACTGGTCGGAAAAAGAAAAAAAAAACTGAATTGAATTGTAAAGGATGAAAAACTCATTCTTAAGTATTTCACATGCTAAAATCATGAAGGAAAGTGTCCCTAAAAAATAAGTGGAAACTCTATAGACCAAAGCCCCGTTCTTTAGGGCTTTTTTCCAGCTCGGTTCACTTCAGTTCAATTCTCGAGTATTCAGTAAAAATAATTCAGTCCTATAAGACAGACCCTTAATCAACAAAACCCAATTTGGGCAATAACAAAATAGTTGCATATACATCCGTATATAGTAAAAACACAAAAAAATACTGCACTTTTTTTTTACCCCATATGGCTGTACAAGACATAAAGTTTGAATTACCATGCAAATTAAAAATAGCAAAAATAAGCTTTAATTGCTACACATAAATATACAAAGAGTAAAGAACACTTTTTTTAAAAAAGGGGGAAAAGAGAAAAAGACCTCATAAGCTTCAGAGATCTGCTTGAATTTAGCCTCAGCATCTTTTTTATTAGAAGGGTTTTTATCAGGGTGCCATTTCATAGCCAATTTCCTATAAGCTTTCTTCAAGTCTTCATCTTTAGCATTCTTGTCTACCTGCAGCACCTTATAGTAATCAACACCCATATCTCCTAATCTCCTTTAGTTGTGTGTTGAGGAGGAAAGACAGATTGGAGTAGCACAGTGGTGGTTGAGTTTGGGGTTGAACAGTTGAAATAGAGTGGAACTTTCTAGAATTTTTTAGTTTATTGCGTTGCTGGGGTAGATTGATAGGGTGAACTCTTGTTTTTTTTTTTTTAAAAAGAGAAAATTACCTTATAAAAGATGTGTTTTGTAAGGAACTACCTTATAAAAAAAAAATTGTACAGAACTACCTTATATCATGGTCAACTTGGTCAAGCAATACTCAAATCAGATGAAATACCGAAAATAACCTTAATAAGTATATTTGCACACCCTTTTTATCTTTATGCACACTAAAGTTTAGAGAAAATTGTACGGAATTACCTTATACTCCCTCCGTTTTTTTTTATTCTTCCCCTATTCCATTTAGGGATGTTTCTATTTGTTCTTCCCATTTCCGTTTTGGGCCAATAAATACCCCTAACTTGACCATTATACCATTTACACCAACACAATAATTGAATTTTTTCTTTTAATAAAAGCCCTACTATACACGGGCACACGGCTGCACACCTCTCTCTCTCTCCCCCACCTCCCCTTCATCAATCATCAGTTCATCACCATTGAAAAACATAAGGAACACCAAAGTCCAACCTTAACAACACCGCAGTCCGCAACAACATCTTAACGATTCCATGGAGGTCATCTCCAAAATTATCCTACGTCTCCCATATAGTCCATTATTTTATTTTGAGTATCATTGATCTATACACCAATGTGACAAAAGTACGCTGGTTATTTTCAGCCCCATAACTTCTCAAGTGGCCGAAGCTTCGGCACAATTTCAGTCAACTAGGATTAGTTTTATCGTTTATCATACAGAGTAGCTAATAATAAAGTTCAGCCCCACATTTTCACAGAATCTAAAGAAAAATCAACAAATTAGAGACTACTAAAGATTTGATCAGAGGACTACTAAAGATTTGATCAGAGGAGGGATAGGAATGAGGAGAAAGGGGAAATAGATATAGAAATATATGCCCATTTATTTGCTTAAAGTTGATGATTTGTTGTTGATTAATATGTGGTGACAGATTGTTGAGGAGCTATGGAGAAGAGAAGATGAGGAGAGAGAGAGAGAAATGGGTAGTGGGTTGGAGTGGGTGGGACGACAGGGGAAAATGTGAAATAAGGGTTGGAGAAAGGGGTAGGAGAGGGTGGGGTTGGACAGTAATTTGGTCAAAAAAAGAAGGGTAATATAGTCTTTTCACAGATTTATTAATTTTTGTGCCATTTCCAAAGGGGAAGCATAAAAAAAAACGGAGGGAGTATGTGTGTTTTGTAAGGAACTACCTTATAAATTTTTTTCGATATTTTCGATATATTTCAATATAAAACATGTGCCAATGTGCCATTCACATGACTCATTAAAGTGTTTTTGGTAAATGGGTCATTATAGTGCAGTCGAGAGGGACCATTATTGTATTGTCGAGAGATCATTACTACCCAGTCCCGTATATGAAACTGGTTTACACAATGTTTTTACAAATAAATAAAATTAGTTTATACGTACTTCCCGTATATTTCATGGATCTATTTCAGAGGGATATTTATTCAACTAATCTTATAATGTTATAAATAAAAACTAATGATATAAAGTTTATATCAAAAAGGAAAAGAGACAAATGATATAAGAATAAGAAATAATGAGACAAATGTCACATAAAGCAAAAGCATAATATGTGAAAGAACACCAAAAAAAAGTTAGAAAAAAAACGAACAAACTAACGATGCAAAGTAACATTTGGGAAATTTGTATGAACCCGTTTCATGTATGTGACTGGGTGACATGAATCATTATTGTTTAACTGACGAGTCATTATTGTATACTCGGGAGTCATTGATATCTACAGAAAGGAGTCATTTATACCCAATCTCATATATAAACTGGGTTTAATTGTGGAGTAACAATGTTGTGTGATACCGTGATACCATGAAATATGCATAATTATTCGCATGGTGATAGCATATATACAATACAAATTTGTAAATCTTATCTTTTTCTCATTTCATCTGATTTGGTACTACTTGACCAAGTTTACTATGAGATAAGGTAGTTCTGTACAAAAAAAAAATTTATAAGGTAGTTCTGTACAAAAAATAAATAAATTATAAGGTGGTTCCTTGCAAAACACACATTTTATAAGGTAGTTCCGTACAATTTTCTCTAAATTTGGTGTGCATAAAGATAAAAAAGGGTGTGCCAATATAACTCATTAAGGGTATTTTCGGTATTTCATCTGATTTGAGTACTACTTGACCAAGTTGACCATGATATAAGGTAGTTCTGTACAAAAATTTTTTATAAGGTAGTTCCTTACAAAACACACCTTATATAAGGTAGTTCCGTACAATTTTCTCTTAAAAAAATTCTTAATATACGCAAAGTTCTCCAATTCTTAGGACATATACTAATCACATTTTCTATACTATTAGTCGGTTCTTTTATTACTCCGTATTAGTTATAATAAATTCAGCCAGTGTACGGGTACACCCGGTGTAACAAAGACTTACTGCTATAAGTTAGTTAAAATTAACTTCTTTTTTTAACAGGAAAAAAATTGTGTGAACCCGTTTCTTGTACTCCCTCCGGTTTCCTATTATCCTATGGATTGCCTTATTGGGGTGGTTTTAATTTATCTAATTAGAGGCCGGTCTCATAACCTAAATTACTATTATATCCCTCTCTCACAACACTCTCACCTCCCTTTATTTTATTCCCCACTTCCATCCCACTCACATTTTTTTAATACCCCTCACACAAATTATGGTAATTTTACATACCCTACAAGGACAATATGGTAGTTTTACCCTCACTTTTGGGGGCTCCTAAAAACCTATGTTAAAGTAACCATAAGATAATAGGAAACCGGAGGGAGTATTAGACTGGGTACTAATGACCCCTCGACTATAGTCCCCCGACTACACAATAATGACCAATATCCTATAAAATAATGGCCCCTCTTACCCAATCTCATACAAGAAGCAGGTTCACACAAATTTTTCTATTTTTTAAAGGGTAATTAAAATTAACTTTCTATGGTATACATAAGTACAACCCAATATTTTATACAATTCTACAAATATAAATATTTTAACAAATCAATTTCCAATTACTTATGAAGTTAGTAATAATCATATATTATAAACTTTAATTAAATATTAACTATTGTCTAATTTTTTTCCCAAGGGTGAAAGTTGAGGGTTAGAGGTGGAATAAAAAAAGTTGAACTAGAGAATTGATCGCTAATCAACCCATTAATGACCCGATTATTTTGACTCGTAAGCCGAAAATGACCGAAAAAAATAATCGGCTAATTTCTAGGTCAAATTCAGCCCACCGGAATACCACCCGTGTGACCCTAAAATAGTATATAGAAAATTATTTTCAAAAATAAAGTTGTTCAAAAGATAAAAAGGTTGTTAATTTACATCTTTGCCTTTCAGTTTCGTTTATTATCTTTTCATGATCGTCCTTCATTTCTCTCATTTTCCCCTCGTTTTCTACCTCTTCCTTCCCTCCAGCTCTTACTTTCCCTCACGTTTCACACACTCCATTATCCCTCCCTCATAAACTCCATTATTTCTTCCCCCTCTTCCTCACGATTTTTACTCTTTATCTTCATGTCTTCCCCAATGCCCCCTATTCATTTTGGATTTGGGGGTCACAATAAGCATTTCATAGTAATTAAGCAACAATCATCTCATCTATATTGTAAAGTTTGGTTGAACTCAAGTATCAAGAAGTGAATGGCCATTGCATATGTTTCAAGACCCATTGAGTTTTTTAAATCTAAAATTAACTGTATGCCTCGTAACACCGCGCACTTTGCGGCGGAGGCCACCATATACAGTCTTAGTCTTGGGACTGACTCCACAGACCACCACATGTCCTTCAAGCGGGTTTTATCCTCACTAACTCCCATCCTGGGAAAGACTTCCCATGAGGTCACCCATCCTAACACTACTCCCAAGCTGACTCGCTTAACTTGGGAGCACTTATGAGGTGGGATTCCTGAAAAGAAGTTGCACCTTGGTGGTATAGGTAGTTATATCAATCCTCTTAAATGGCTCATTTTTGGTGGGTGCCACTGCCTACCGCTTGAATAAGATATTGTATATGGATATTGGGTTTGTTTAAGTTTTCATTAATAACTAAAACCTTGGATATTCAGTTTATTTGGATAGAATTTTGGGTGGAATTTCATTTCGTTTTCTGTAGACATGGTAATGACAGGTCTAATTAGTTTCATCTCTTTTTGATATGGTTACGTACTAAAGCTTAGGGACATATATCAATGTATATATTTGACCAAGGAACGATAGATGTGGTTGAGATGGTGGTAATTAAATTGTTATCCTGTCACCTACAATGTGAATTGTCGATGGTTGCATGGTTGGAAAAACTGTTACAGTAGGTTTTATAGTGGTGTGGCAGAGGAAGGGAAGGGAGAGGGAGTGTGAGACGGTCAGAAAGGGAATTTTGGGTGATAAGTTGTATGTTGGGGACCATATAGTAGGGCTATAATTGCTAAACACGAGGACTTTTTATGCCAAATATTAAAACTGAAAAAAGAATCGGAAACAGACAAAAATCGAATACAAGTAGAAGATAAATAAAAGGAGGGAGTATTAAACTATTCTGAAATCACTAAGTAAAATTGTCAAACTCCCAACTTTTCACTAATAGTCACAAATTGTCAAATATACTACTCCTTCATTTCTTCATTCTTATCCATATCAATTCTCTTCAAGTTTTCTATGATTACTAACATCACAACCTAACATCTATATTTGAGATTTGCTTGTTTATTTGTTTATTCGAAAGCATTTGTAGATATACTCCAGAAATTTAGACCTACAAATAGACATTGAATTAAAGAAATAAATCTTTAAACAAGCTTCTTCTTTGTATGTTCAAGTCTTAGAAATTGAACAATTCACAGAATTACAATTTGAGTACGTAAAGTCTTGAGTTATTGGTAGATACATGGTTAAGCTCTCAATAGAGTAGTGCACTTACCTATGAAGGTTTTGTATCCACTAAGAACCAGCAGATTCAGATCTAGGTCTACAAAAATTGAATCTGTAGGATCTCAGGTAGGTTATCGATCTGGAGGTACGAGATTCATTCCCGACCTTTTACCACATATCTCTAGGGAAGGGGGCTAACATGATATTTGTCTCTCTATGTCAAGATATTAGGTTATTGAAATCATATGAATGCATCTACGGAAAGGTAGGTCGATTGCCCGCTCCATAGGTATAGGAGTAGTATAATATTTCATAATAGAACATATTGAGCGAACTAATTAAATGTGAGTTTATGACACAAACATATTGAGATTATCAACTATCCAATCTGAGCACACCAAATTCCACGACGGGTGTTTATATGTTCCTCTAAGATAAGGGGTTCCAATAACAACAACAATAACAAAACAACAATAACAACAATAACCGAGTGTAAATCCTCATTTAATGGGGGTGATCGGGGGTCAAGATGTATGCAAGCTGATCCCTATTTAAGAAAACAGAGAGGTTGTTTTTGAGATTGACCCATACATTGATGCATTGAAGTATTGATTTCCAATAACTTCACTGAAATAAGAAGTATTGGAAGGTATTTTTAGCCATTTTGTTATAGTCTATAATCACCTAAAGCTGAACAATGGAGATAAAAAAAATAATTATTTAACAAGTGTGCAACTATTCATGGTGATTGTTTGGTTATCTTTATAATGTGAAAGCATGCAAGTCCCACGAAAATTTAATTTTAGAGACTAATCTATAGTTAGTTTTTTTCATAAATGAGAGAATTACTTATATGAAGGAAGTTCCACATACTTAATGTTCTAAGGTAAATGACATACTCCATTTTGAAGAACATCGTGTAAAAATTAGGCTCATATCTTCAACTTATTTAGTAAGGGTTACAAGGGCCTCACAGACAGGGGTCAGTTTTAGAAAAGATAAAAGTAAATAATTTATTTGCATTATTCGTTGAGTAACCAAGTAGCTCAATTGGTGTGGACTGAGATTGACTTTTAACATGTAGGTATCACAATCATTTTATTTTTTCCCCTTAAAATAAAATGTAAAAAGAAATAATTACAAAATATTTATTTTTAAGAGAAAAAAAGAGAGGTATGTATAAGAGAGAGTGTAGGAGTCTCACTCTTCCTTTCGAGGACAACTCTCATCATAGTGTTATGACTTATGAGAGCTAGATTCACTTTCACTTGGGAGGAGAACCTAAATTACACCACTACCCTTAAGAATAGTATTTGACATACTTAGAGCAAGATTATAGGTGGTACTCACTTGTACCCAAGTAGTACCCAAATGTTATTTTCAAACTTAGACTCACACTGGTACTCAATACATTATTGGTTAGACTCACTTATACCCAACTCAAACTCTTTTCACTTCTCAAATACTTTAATTTTTTAGTATTATTTGTTATATGGGGTTGGTACTTGGTACAAGTTGGATATGAGTTTTGGTGTCTATAGTCTGAGTTTTAAC
>ONZK01003539.1:2424-13767 GCA_900322385.1 Pharnaceum exiguum
ATTAGTAAAACGCCATAAGAACAAAAGCACAAAGAAGATGAAGCAAGAATTACCGCTCTACGCATGGGTGCAGGAGACAAGTGAATTTCGCTCCTAAAGATCAAGTTGTCATTTTGTACGGAAGGGAATTTGAAAGAGCGAACGCCATGACGATCGATGGGTAATCTAAACGTCCCCGATCTGCCTTTTCTAATCACCACATCCATGGCTTGCGCAAAAGTAAAGTTGCACCCTATTCTCTTACACTGTCTAACCACGTGACGCTCATCCTCATCACTAGAAGACGATTGCCCCTCCTCGGTGTGTTCTTGTTCCGCGGACATGAAGATATGCTCCTCCTCTTCTTCGTCCTCAAATTCATGAGTACGAATTCTCTTTCCCTTATCCATGCCACGGGAAGAGGAAGCGCTAGCATCACCATGACGAGAACTCCTACCATTTGGCATACACTAGATCAACACTACGCACTGCCTAGTACAAAAATCCTAAACAAAGTGCTCAACGACCACAATGAAGCTTAGAGCCGAAAATTGTTTATCACTTCTCCAAAGATTGAATTTCTCACAAAAATCAACCAAACCAAATTCAAGCAACATTCTAGCCAAATATCATCTCCCATACTTCAATTCCACAAAAATCAAATTCAAAATCAAAATCCCCAAATACATTAGGGTTCTAAGCAATTTTCATCAAATCATCCACATTCAAATAATAGTTGGACAAAATTCAACATACCCATCATCAAAAACCTCATATACTATCATATTACCATTACCAGTCGCAACAATTCATTCCAAAAACTCAAAAACCCATTTGGAGCAAATAAGGCATATTCAAGAGCAAAACATGGAAAATAATGAACAAGGGAGCAAGGAACAAGATCACTTACATTGTATGATGATGGAGGTATGAAGAAATTGACTTATTGATGATCTTAGCAAGTGCAATGGAGCAAAACAATGGAGATGGAGAGGGAAGAAGAGTCGGCCGAGAGTAAGAAGAAGAGGAAATAATACCCAATTGTAGATACCGTATTTTGTACGGGGTATTGCCATACCTAATGACGAAAATCCCAACCTTATATCCTTCGGTTAACTTGAAACTCCATTAAAATGGGTGCACCGGTGCTTGAGAAATAAATTGAAGTCAATTCCTAAACCCGATCAATTATTAATCGTCATTTGGATCGTTAATAATTACATAGCCCATTCCGATTAATTAGTACTAGCCCAATGGCCTAATTATTAATTAATTAGCTTTATTCAAATCGGCCCACAAAATGAGCCCAATCCACTAGCCTTTTCTCCTTTAATATTTAATTATTTAAATATTGCGTTTAATTATGTATTTATTTATTTAATTAAATGTTGTTTGGCGAAGGGTTAATCTCTTCTTTTCATGAATATTTCCGGAATATTTAGAGCCTAATACGAGTTTATCAAATGCCTAAAATACAATTAGCAATATTCCGTATAAACAGAAAAAGGGAAATTAAAACCTGTCGAAATCCGCTTTGGGCGCCACAACAACCCCCCAACTCAAAAGTTGCTATTTGGCGATACATTGATAAAAAGATGTTTAGCAACTCTCCAACATATGAGAAGGTAGCATTGATAAAACATGCATAAAAGATGTTTATTACTTTCAAGGCATGATTCACACAGAGGACATGATGCATCCACAACAACCCCCCAACTCAAAAGTCTATCTCTTGTCTTAAGTCTTCCAAGAGCAGCAACCCAAATAATGAACTGATGTTTAGGTTGTGCATAACGATTCCATACATTTCTGCTCCATGCTACCTTCTCATATGTTGGCATTATCCACCTGTAACCTTCAGCAATGGTGTACTTCCATTAGAGCTTGTACTCCATCGATCATTCACATACCCCAGCTTCAATTGTTCTTTGCATTTGCATATCATTTTCCAGGTCCAACTAGACTGGTTACTAGCTTTATATTCCCACCAATTTTGCTCATGTAAATAGACATGATGTATCCATCTCACCCACAACATATCCGCTTTACTAGCAATATACCAAACATATTCCCAACTGCAACAATGTTCCACAATATACAATTTCTAATACCCAAACCTCCACACATTTTAGGTCTACAAATAAAGTCCCATGATACCGGAGGAACTCTATTGTAGATTGCTTTGCCATCCCACAAATAATTTCTACATAGATCGGATATCTTCTTCATCACCATTTTTGGAATAAGAAAGATCGAAGCCCAGTAGCAATGTAGAGACATCAAAACTGAGTTAAAGTTGAACCATATGTAAAAAGATATTGCTTTTCTCCTGGTGCTTTGTGGTGTCTGCAGGACCAAGCCTCTGATATCGTTTCAGTTGAACCATATGTAAAAAGATATCGCTTTTCTAAGATAGGCTTTTGCAGATTAACTTCTACTTTTTTGGATTATTATCAAAACACTCATAAAAGGATAGTACATGGAGTTGCAATAGTTGCTTGATAGCATTCAGAGGAAGCTTTGCTTCATTCAATTTATGACCATTTTTTTAACATGTTGCAGGTGCAAAGTTGTGTGGATGGTATGAAGGACAAGCCAGAAGCTCTCTAGCAGTAAACTTCAGCAGCTGCTCAACTTGCTCCAACTCCTCCCTACTGCCAACCTACTCAGCCTCTTCAACAGCAACATACAACTGCTGCAGGCCTAAAAGGCCCCTCTCATTTGAGGATATTCCTTTTTCATCACAGTCAACTGATAATTTCTGTTTTTATACCTTTATTATCACTGAGGTGAGTGGGCACTGAACATTTCCTGCACTAATAGTTCTCGGTTGTCATAATCTGATGTGAAGTTGTAAAAAACTTTACTTGACAGCCTGAGATCTATGTTTTTGGTGGGAGCAAGAAGAATGGTCCTAAAGAGCTGGAAGTCTATTACCAAGGAGTGTTTAACACTGAGCTGTGCAACAAACTGAAAGTATGTGGGCCTGCCCTGTGGACATCATTACCAAATTTTTGTTTCCACTTCCGCCTTACGCTCTCACTGAGCTGGAGAAGAATGTGGCCCCTGACACGACCTATTTTTGGCACACTTGTTCTAGTACAACCTCCGTCTCTATTATCCTTATGATATTCCTTATTTAGGTGTTTTTATTTGTTCTTATGATTTCCTTATTTGGTACTTTTTTGGCAAAATGACGATTTTGCACATGCTAGTTGATCCTTACCCACCATTTCCCACACAGAACCCACAAGGGCAGAATAGTAAATTATAATCAAATGGCCCACTGCATAAAAAATTGTGTCATTCTCAAATCATAAGGATAAATAGAGACGGAGGTTGTAATAGATCACAAAACTGCACAGAAACTGAATTTATAGTTCCGTGATAACTGTGAGTAGAAAGTTTGTGATACAACTGCATATAGATAAGTACGAAAACTAAGATCAGGATACTTCATGGTTAGTGTGATGTAGATAATATATCGCCAAAGAAAGAAAATAGTCGACGAGGAACGTGAAGATAAGGATGTCAATCAGTATGGAGGTACTACTTCTGGTAGTTGGAGCTTCTGACAGAGTATTTTTGTATCATGTTTGTGCAGAGTGGATTCCTTAGCTTAGATAACTATATTTTGTGGTACTATTCTGCTGAAACTCTAGTATTTCTATGGGGGAGTTCTAGTCCTTCACATTATTGGTTGGCAGTATTTTTGTTATTTAGATGGTTGGGGTTGAACTGATATGGTCTAATGTTGTTCTGATCAGTGGGGATCAGAATATATTCTGGTCACTACCAATATATTCTGACGATTATATTACTCCAAACTGTTGTTCAGTTTCTTTTCATGTCATGCTTATCAGCTTATGGTCTGCTTCAGCTAGTGATGGCTGTAATTAAGCCTATAACTGTTAATTTAATAGTTCAGTGCTCAGTTAGGCTTTTTTTTCTTTTGGGTTCTTGTGTTCCTTAATTGTTATTAATTTTCCAGTGGCCTGCTATTTTCTTTTGAGTTTATATTGGTCCATGGAAAATAGTCAAGTGTTCTTATATGGAAGGTCACTTTGGATAATGGATAATAACAGTTTTTGCATTTGAAAAGCAAAGCATTTACATTCTTTGGTTATGGATGGGAACATTTTGCTAACACACACCATTTTTAATGCTACTTGGTGATTATTTGGAGTCATCTCTAATACTGCTAGGGATTCTCCACCAATTCAAGTTCAGAGTCCTGTACATTCATGTACGACAGAAACAATGTTGTTTTGCTTTACCCACCATATTTGTCTGAGTGCAAACAGTCTTCACTTTGGGTAGAATGCTCTATATAACTGATGTGATAATTTAAACTATTATTTCTTTCTTTTATGTTCAATGACATGCAAGAGCGGCTTAATCCTGGATTTGGACCTGCATTGGTAGTACCTTCGGACTTCTCATCATGCCCAATGACCAGTCTGACACTCCCGCCTAATGATGTTACAAATACGATTGATTAATATTTGAACATTGCTCAATTTCATTTGATGTGGATTTACCTGCAGTTACTTGTGCAGTGTTTATTTGCTTGTTTATGTTTAATTTGTGTACATAGGCGAATAGAATACACATGTGTCCGTCTATGTGTATTTGCTCCCATTAGCAGTTTCTTATGGCCCCTCGATGTCTGCCTTAGAGATGAAATGCTATGACCATGTTTAATTCAAACCAATTTTAGTTTGTAAGGAATTTATGCAAAAACATTAAGGACTAATTCTGACACTCGTTATGTTAAAGAGACAATATTTGGGAAAGTTATATGTTTATTCTCTCCTGTCTGATTGTCTGTGTGCTATCGGTTTTGTTGAGTTGTACAAGTATTCTAAACGTATCTATACAAGCTAAGTATATGGACTATAGAGTGGACTATACAATGGGCTTAAGTCTTTAAGTCAGCCCAACACTCCCCCTCAAGTTGGAGCATGGAGATCACGAATGCCCAACTTGCGTAAAAGGAAGTCACACTGGTCCCGCCCGAGCGCCTTGGTGAAGATATCAGCGAGTTGATTATAAGTGCGCAGGTGGTGGGTGACAATCGTACCATCTTATACCTTATCACGAACAAAATGACAATCTATCTCAATGTGCTTTGTTCGATCGTGAAAGACGGGATTTGATGCAATATGAAGAGCGGCCTGATTATCACAAAAGAGACGCATAGGATGAGGGTGAGAAACGCCCATCGACGCCAACAGAGACTTGAGCCAAACAAGTTCACAAGTGACAACAGCCATTGAACGATATTCGGCTTCGGCTGAAGAACGAGAAACTGTGGGTTGTTTCTTGGTCTTCCAAGACAATGGAGAACAACCCAACTTCATAAAGTAGCCACTCAGTGACCGACGTGTCAAAGGGAAACTAGCCCAATCAGAGTCACAGTACCCATACAGTATCAAATCACTTGAAGAATGTAAAAATATACCTTGACCAGGACAACCCTTCAAATATCGTACAACACGAACAGCGGCATCCCAATGATCAAGTCAAGGGGATTGCATAAACTGAGCCATAATGTGAACGGAGTAAGATAACTCAGGGCGAGTCATAGTAAGGTAGATCAAACGACCAATCAAACGACGATAACGATCCGGCTCAGTAAGAAGTGCACTAGTAGACAATGCTAGACAATGATTCTGCTCTACAGGGAATGACACAGGCTTAGCGCCAAGCAAAACTGTTTCGGAAACAATATCAAGAACATACTTACGTTGATTGAGAAAAATGCCTTCAGGACCACGAGCAATCTCAATACCAAGAAAGTATTTAAGAGCGCCCAAATCCTTCATATGGAAACAACCACTCAAATACGATTTAAATCGAGCTAGAAGAGAAGAATTGTTACCAGCAACAATAAGATCGTCAACGTAGACAAGCACACAGATAATGTCAGAACCTCAAGAATAAGTAAAAAGAGAGTAGTCGGCATAAGACTGTGTGAACCAATTTCGAGGTGCCTGACGAAGACCATACAAGGACTTACGAAGTCGACAAACAAGACTAGGACGATCAGGAGCAAATCCTGGAGGAAGCCGCATGTAAACCTCCTCATCGAGATCACCATGAAGAAAAGCATTATGGACGTCCATCTGATGCAATTCCCAACTAAGAGCAGCAGCAACAGATAATAGAGTACGAACAGTTACCATCTTTGCAACAGGAGCAAAAAATTCCTTACAATCATCACCAACAGGTTGATCATTACCACACGCGACCAAGCGCGCTTTATAACGCTCAAGAGAACCATCAGAAAAGTACTTAAGACGGTACACCCATTTGGAGTGTAAGGCAATCTTACCGGGGGGTAAAGGTTCCAGTGTCCAAGTGTGATTTTGCTCTAAAGCACCAATCTCGCTAGACATGGCTGTGCGCCAATTCGGATCATGCATAGCATCTTTGAACTTAGTAGGTTCAACTGATGCAGTAACGGCTGCAACAAATGCACGATGGCGAGATGAAAATCGATCACAAGAAACGTAATGAGCTATCGGATATGAAGAACCAGAAGACAATAAGGCAGCAGACAAGACAATAGTGGGTGAGGGATCAAGACGAACAAAGTGCGCAATATAGCCATGAAGACGAACTGAGGGGACCTTAGTACGATGGCCACGACCCAGAAGCTGGGACTGACCGTGAGAAGGACTACGCGGTACTGATCTCCCCCTTACTGGAGAAGAAGAGGAAGGCGACGAATGAAGGGAAGCAGACGGTGGGGTCACAGGTGCAATAACATGTGGACATCATCAAAAACAGCAGGAGGTGAAACAACAACAGTAGAAGGGACGTCAACATTCGGAGAGACAACAACGGAAGCATAGGGAAAATTATCCTCAACAAAGACAACATCACGGGAGACAAAGAATGTTTCAGTTTCAAGATCAAATAAGCGCCAACCCTTTTGTGTCGATGAATATCCCATAAAAACACGTCTACGACTTCGTGATCCGAACTTATCACCGTCACGACGCTGATGATGAGCATAACACAAATATCCAAATACTCGAATATTATCCAAAGATGGAGCTCGACCAAAGAGCACTTCAGAAGGAGTCTTTCCTTTATTCAAAGGAGTTGGAGTGTTATTGATAAGATAAACAGCAGTAAGAACACATTCTCCCCAAAATTTAATAGGAAGGTCGGCTTGAAACATAAGAGCTCGAGCAACGTTAAGAATGTGTCGATGTTTCCGTTCCACACGCCCATTATGTTGCGAGGTTCCAACACAAGATGTCTGGAAAATAATAGCGTTCGTAATGAAATAAGAACCAAGTGGTTTAAATTCCGTACCGTTATCACTACGAACGACTTTGACACATGAATGAAATTGAGTCTTAGCCATAGCACAAAAGGCACGAAAAAGATCTGGAACCTCGGTTTTATCCGACATCAAATACACCCAAACAGCGCGAGAAAAGTCATCAACAATGGTCAAAAAATAGTGTGCACCAGAGGAAGCAGGCGTCCGATAAGGACCCCACACATCATAGTGAACTAAGTCAAACGGAGCTACAGCACGACTAGAACTAGATGAAAAAGAACCACGAGTTTGTTTTGCTCTCATACAAATATCACATGTTTTGTTTTCATGAAAAGATCGTTGTTTTGAACAAAATCCAGGGAGTAACTGCACAACTCGCGACGAGGGATGACCCAAGCGCTTGTGCCATAGCGATGCTAGATCAACGGCCTGGACACGTCCAGCAAAGATCTTTACAGCCCCACAAAAGTAGTACACGCCGCCACTCTGCTCACCCGCACCAATCAGAATCCTCGAAACACGGTCTTGAATGACACACAATCTATCAGTAAGAGTGACAATATACTGTTTATCAACAGTTAACTTGCCAATAGAAATCAAGTTACACTCAAATTTTGGAACAAACATGACACCATGAGTACAGAGGCGATCACCCAAATGAAGAGTGCCCTCCCCCACAGCAGAAGAGTACGTGCCATCAGGAAGACGAACCGGAATGGGAGCAATATACTTCAAGTTAGACAAAGAATTACGATCACCCGTCATATGATGGGAAGCACCACAGTCTAATATCCATTGAGCGGCAAGTTTGTTGTGAGAGGCTAACTTGTGAGATGTTAAGAGAGACTGGAGGGCACACCAGTCATCAGAAGAAAGTGAACTAAATAGAGCACGATCACACGTATTAACAGTCGAAAAGGATTCAACAACACCTGGGGGAGCCGGGGTGGCCATGAGACCCAACGAAAACAACAGACAACAAGCGACAAGAGGCCAAAACTACCCTGGCGACCACCAACAATATCGACAACTTAGCAACAGAGAAGGACGAACCCAAACAACCCGGCCTCAAACGCAAACAATCAAGCCAAGTAACACTAGGCCTCAGACTCAAACAATCAAGCCAAATAACAACCAACATTGAAGGCCAAACAGAGGTACAAGACCAGACGGCCACAAGCAGACAACAATAATACAACCAGCACGGCCGAGCAAGGGCTACAATCTGAACAAAGGAACAAGTCCAAACGGTCACAACCAGAAAACAACAACCACAACCTACAAATCGAACACAACAACCATTGGGCTTCAACTAGCCACAACTTCAACAACCAACAACTTACAATCATTGGGCTTTAACTAGCCACAACCAACAACTAGTGGAGACAAAGCTGGCCAATGGCAACCACTACAAGACCAACCAAGAACAACTAGTACAAGAACTAACCCAGAGCAACCAGTACAACCACAAAAAATGTGCAATGAGTACAACCCGAAACTGGAAATCCACTAGCAATGGGTACAAACAACAAGAACAGCAGGCACCAACAATACTACCGAAACCATCGACAATGGCACCACAACTAGTAAATTAACAACAAATGAGAGAAGATGCAGAAAACAACTTACAATTTAATGATTAGAGAAACACCCAATTGGAAAAGACTAGATCCGGTGATAGAAAATTGACCGACGGCGAGCACAAGCCGGCGACACAGCACGGGAATTCGAACTGGGTGACTAGCTATGGTTTACAAGAGAAGACAAGGGTGGCCATTGTTGACGGAGAAAAGTGGCAGCCTGAGGTTGAAGAGGAAAAAAAAAATAAAAAAAATTGGCTTAGGTTTTATCATAGCTCCGATACCATGTTAAAGAGACAATATTTGGGGAAGTTATATGTTTATTCTCTCCTGTCTGATTATCTGTGTGCTATCGGTTTTGTTGAGTTGTACAAGTATTCTAAACGTATCTATACAAGCTAAGTATATGGACTATAGAGTGGACTATACAATGGGCCTAAGTCTTTAAGTCAGCCCAACACGTTACTTGTTAAACTGATACTCATGGTGTTTGCAATTAGACATGTCTTCATTTGCTCGGTACTTCATCAAGGTATTGGTCGTCTGTTAAGAGATTGATTAAGGCTCTTTGTTATATCTTTCCTTTCACTTCATGGTAGGTACATGACATTTACACAATATTACCTAGAATGTCAGGAATAAGTGAATAACCAAGTTTACACAACCGTAAATTTTCAAGATTACAGAGCCGAAAAAGAATGTTGCATATTTATTTGAAAGTTGAAACAAATGAATTTTTCTGAGTCTGGAGTTGAAGTCATCTGGAATTCTGTTATATGTTTCAAAAAGCGATGTAATATTTAGCCGACCGTCCTGCTTTGTGAAGCTGATTGCTATTTCTATTTATTCCCTGCTTCATGGCATCATAGAACTTATTTTGTCTTGTGCTTAGTTGTGAAATTAGTAAGAAGTGGTAGCTTCGACGGAGTCCCTACTGCCGTTTGCGCAACAGCTGTTACTTCACCCCCAACGGCCCTACCCCCTATTCTCCTAATGCGGTTTGCGTTTCTGTTCACAAGACAATTTACCGTTTCCTTTTTATGTTCTACTGACTATACTTGAGATAGGCCTATTTCTGGCAAATCGACTAGTTTAGGAGCTCAAATGTAATCGATTAGGGGGTGAAAGCTTCTAAGAAGCCTATTAGCTCAAAATGGGTGATCAAAGTCCTATGCACATCGGTGTAGGTTGAAATACTGCATAGGCGTGGCATATCAAAGTATAATTTTGTGTTATTTGTGCTGTGTCTAAAGAAATGTCATTGTTTTTCACTGTAAGTTATCATTGTAAACTCCTAATAGTTCAAATAATGATCAAAGATTCATTTCTTGTATTGGAGATGTACTTTGCACCAAGTAAGATGTGATTTAGGGATAAGGCGGATCCTTACTGTCAACTCTAAAGTGCTAACTCCTAATCCTGATTTCAAAAGTGCGGAACAGGTAATCTAACGCATCAGTTTTTGTATGTGTTTGATTTTATGATTCAAGTGCCCGGTTTGCTCTCGGAAAAGGCAGGTGAGTAACTGCTTCAGAGACTCGGACTAACACAAATATCTTAGAAAGCGCTATCCTAGTCTTTCAGAATTCTGAATTAAGTCAATTACCCAAGGATTTAATAGCCTAATAAAACCACACAATATTGAGATGTAAAATTAGCCTATGTGGGATTTGAACCCACATCTCATGTGCAAGTGCACATAGCTCTCCCGATTGAGCTAATAGGCTTCATAATACTAGAAAGTAACAAACCCTCAAACGGTGCAAGTAAAAAGGAGACATAGAGAAAGGTAACCCTCAAATGCCTTGAATTCCATCAGGACTAATCTCATCATATGTCAAACTTCCAATAGAAAGTAACAAACCCTTGTGAGTTAGTTAACATGGTGACAAATACTTGACTTTTGAGGTCATAGAAGTTGTATGTCTTCGCTTTTTTTCGGGTGCCAAAGGAGTCTAGGATTCGTGAATGACTCCTGACAAAGAACAAGGATGACTTCTGAAACGGAACAAACAAGTATACCTTTCCATTTCTGATATGAAAACACAGCTACAGGTGAAGAAAAAAAATACAGAGAAGTAGAGAACCCACAAGCCAATAAAGAAAATAAAGGCTCCCCATCTAACAAACCATACTGAAAATGCAAAGATACCACATCAGAGCTATTTAGAAAACCAGAAAATGAAGGAAAACAAAAGGTAGAACACTATTCAAAACTTCGGCAAAATCAGTAAAATTCGAAAGGCCTTGCAAAATTAAATCAAATTTCCTTTTTTTTTAGGTAAAGGTCCAAGTTCCCTTTACATAGGGAGCACTTGGAAGGACTAGCCAATGCAAGCTTAGCATCTGCAATCTGCTTGCTATCCTGCAACAACAACAACAACAACAACAACAACAACAACAACAACAACAACAACAACAACAACAACAACAACAACAACAACAACAACAACAACAACAACAACAACAACAACAACAACAACA
>ONZK01003540.1:24668-44713 GCA_900322385.1 Pharnaceum exiguum
CTATTGTTCAAACATCTCTATTTTCAATTTCAAGCATTAGACTTGAAAATATGACTCTAATGCGAGTATTATGACTCGAGTTTAAAACGAGCCTACCCCAAGTCTCATAATTTCCAGGTGGCCGAGTTTCAAGCCGAGCCTGAGGATAGGCGAGTCGTTCGAGCCCAGACGGCACGGGTCAGGGCGCACCGGTCAATTCCAATTTTCTTTTGATGGGAATTCCAATTACAATTTTGTACTCCAGTCTTTATTTTTTATTTTTTGGATCGAAACTCCAATTAGTAGGCTTGCAAAGAAAGAAACGAACCAACTACAGTACAAAATAATTTCACTGCTAGCTGTTTGTTTCACAACCTTGTTCTGCTTTCTCATACCATCTACTCTTCACTTTCTCTTCACTGTGAACCCTAACCATACCATACCCCTTTCTCAGATTCATTCACAACAAATCACAAACTCACAACAACAACAACAAGGTAAACAAACAAACAATCCCTCACTAACTAACACCAAACTCTCATCTCACCCCTTTTTATTATTATTACTTTTAATTAATTTCTTATTACTATTATTACTCAGAAAAATGACTCAAGATGTGGAGATGAAGGACACTGTCGCTACTCAACCCGCCGCAGCATCTCACTCTCTCTCCTCCTCCGATCCGCCCACTTGGAAGCGTGCGTAATTCACACACACACTCTCTCTATCCCTATTTATTTCTAGGGTTTTATTTTTATTTTAGTTTAATTTTTCTGCCTCAGAGTTGAAGGAGGCAGCGTCGTTGATTGAGAGCGGGTCCTACACAAAGGAAACCCGTAGGATTTCTCGGGGAATTCGCCTCACTTTGACCCTCCGCCGTAAGCTTACAGCGCGTGTGCTTCACTCGTTCCTTGATGTCACCCTTGGCACTGGCTCTGAGCCCCATACCAAACTCGCTGCTTTTCTTCCCAAGGTAGAAATAAAAAGAAATTTTATAATTGTGTGCTGAAATTCAGCCTATTGGATTTATGTATATATGTCAATTGGAGTGTTTTTTTTTTTTTTTGAAGACTAGCAGTGAAATTTAGCTTTTATTTGTTTACTTGGGTTAGTGATGTGTTTTGCTTTATATTTGAGTCGATGCTTAATTAATCTTTGAAACTAGTATCTGGATTATATGTTTGTGGGAGGAGGTGTGATCAAATAAGGGGTGTGATTAGTAGAAATTATTTCCTTTGTTTTCCAATGTTTGGAAATGTTCAGTTGAGCCTTAGTTTGGGAAAGGTAAAAATGAGAGAATTTATGTTGGTATGAGAAGGGAGCTTTGGGATCTGATGGGTGGGGAAAAAGTAAGAAAGACTGGTGTGAAGGCATTGGTGGAACATGGAGGTATGATTTGGGTGTCAATCGAGGTGTGAGGGTGCTCGGGAGAGTTTTTGACATGAGGGAGCCTTCACGAGGTTACCAAGGAGGAAAGAGTCTTGGGTGATTTGGATTTTTGGATAGGTGTTATTGTAGGTGACCAAGGAGATTTGTATGGTATGGAACTTTTGGCCGTGGCACCCGTGTCGACACGAAAAGACACGGGTATGGTTATGAAATCTAGGTCGGATATGGCTGTTAAAGGTCAGACATTACATGGTCGTTAATGGCAAGATTGATTTGCGCGTGGCTGTCTATTTTCCACTCTCTCTCTCCTCTGTTTTACTTTGGTCTTTGAGCGGATGGTGGAGTCTGAATGAAGATGAAAGGCTCTGGGGTTTACTTTTAGTTGAACATTGTTCAATGTAATCATGAGGCCCATCATCGACTTACTTTTCTTTGTCTCATGTGATCGTATTGAACCAAATAAATTAGACTCGTGGGCCTTCTATTGTAGGGCCCAATTACTCTTAAATCCTTCATGACTTGTAGGCTGATGTTATAGTAGACACTAGTATCACTAGTTTGAAAAAAAGAACATTCAGAATTTTATATCAAAATTTCATAGCACAATTGATTAACAAATTGAAAACTGAGTATCCTCACACCCGTACCGGATTCAATAGTGTCCTGGTACCCAAGCTTTTGCTGTATCGCATACTTGGCACATACCGATTTTGGTACTTGTAAGTTGTACTCAAGTCCATGTAACTTGTGGAGGGGTATACAAGAGGAGCTTTTAAAAGGATTGAGGGTGATAGGTGGCGTCAGCACATGAGTGATGGTGCTAGTGGGATTTTGGGTTGGATTTTATAGTCTAGTGATGCGCGGGTCGTGCCAGCGATGATCCGGGTTCGGTGTACCGAATCTGGGTTGGGGTCGATCTGGTCAGCTGAAAGCAAACAGATTCGCAAAACTCAAGCGATCTGTGAATACCCCTATTGTTATTGTTATATGAAGTTCTAGCAATAGTAGTGAAGAAATGAAATGAAATCATGTTTAACACCCTAGGTTTGCAGATTGTGGTTGCCTGTGAGGAATCTGGCAATAGGATCATTCGGTCCTAACAACTGCTGCCGGCCACGACCTTTGGTAGTCGAAGAGAGAGCGGTGAGGTGAATGGGGCAAAAACGAAAGGGATGGGAAGGGGTAGGGGAAGGGCCGGAGGGTAAATGGAAAAGTAAAGGAGAGGAACGTGGCAGGGAGGGGAAAAGATTGAACACGCATGTTTGTGGATACACCTGGCTTTTTTTTTCTTTCTTCTCCTTTACTCCATCCGTCCCAAATTGTTCTTCTTTTCCATTTTGAGCCGTCTCAAATTGTTCTTCCTAATTCCTTATTTGGCAAAAAGATCATACATTTACTTTTATACCCTTCAGTGGTCTTCCAACAACATAACATCGGAAAGAAAAAAGCCCACCAAAATAATTCCATTCTTAGTCTCAATCCTACTACCTTGTCTCGTCCTCCAGTTTACCTCACCCATCACCACCTCATTTGACAAAACCACTGCAACAACATCTAACACCAATACTCCGACCACCATCGTCACTCCAACCACCACATCAAAACAGAGTATGGACCACTGCCAAATAAACTACCCCTGCCATTCACGCGTCTACCATCCTCGAAGATAATAATCAATCTGGTTATAAAGTTTAAAACTTGCTACAGGAAATTTGAAATTGAGAACAGAAATCAATCTAGGTGATAATAACTTTGCTCAAAAGAACCCCTTAAACGCAAAAAAGAAGCGAATTCATAGTAATTTATTTTCCTTTCATAGCTAGCTTGTAAAGTGTTTTGAACTTTCATATTTTATAAAATTCCAATCTGGCTGACTAAGAAATTGCTAAAAATATACACAGGAACAGGAAAAGGAAAGAACAAATAAATTTGGGTAATCCAAAATTTAAATACAGTAACAAAGTCGATGTGGTGGTTTTTTAGAAAATGCCTCGAACAAGGTAAAGAGAATACAGTCCCCTTAATTAACCGTAAGGTTGATTCTTTTTAACTAATTTAGTATAAAGTTGAAATCTTTAGCAAGCCAATGTAAAAAGAGAGATAAATCGATAGTGGGCAATCAACGAATGGTACTTTAAGATAACTCTTTTGAGGTATTTTTGATTGTTTGGCTGTGGAGGGAATAGTGGAGGTTGGGGAATGAAGTGGTTAAAAGGGGATGGGAATTTACTGGCGAGGGAGTCTAACTTCTTTTCTTTTCTTTTCTTTTCTTTTCTTTGTTTTAAGTTTTTATGAAGTGAGTAAATTGGTGTTGGTTAGTACACGGCAAAGTTTGGATGAGAGAGAATGGGAGAGAAAAGAACAGAGGAGATGAAGAGGTGGAGGTTTCATGTTGTTCATGGTGTTGCTGACTTTAGTTGGGGGGAGTGGGTGTTGGTGAGCAATGAAATTAGAATAAAGGAGGGGTAGAGTTGTCAAATACAAAGCTTCCTTGGTTTTTCTAGCAAGTGTACTTGGGAAGAATAATATGGGATAGAACCCATATTTCGTTTAACAAAATATCATACATTTATACCAGTAGGCCACTATACCTTTATACAAGTATACTTTCTTATATCTTTTGGAAAGAGGAAACCAGTCCTGTATACACTTTATCATATAAAAATCTTTTTTTCTTTAAAAAACAAGTACACCTTGTACCAGGTTCGTGGTCAGTCACGTTCCGCGTACCGGAACCCGTATCAGGAACCGTGACGAGCCATGAACCAGGTATCGCTGCTATGGTACTTGGTAGAGGGGAATTGGAAGAAGGAACAGGTGGCCAAAGTAAGAAGCGAGACAGAGCCAGGCATTGGGGTCTGGTGGGATTGTGTGAACTGGGATAGTAATAGAAAGGACCTTGGTTCCAATGATTAATGGTGATGCCAACACCAACCAAAATTTATTTTTCTTTTCAACAGTATATGTTGTTAAAAACTCATCTTTCTTTAGTCAGGCGCTCCCCTGTTTTTTTTCGGGACTGGATAGTGATGAAGGGCTTAGGTGTTGATGCTTAGTGCTAGTATAATTTCTTATCAGCTAGTTCTTTGTCTCTATAATTTGGCTTTGATACTTATGATGATCAAGGTAGCAAAGAGCTACAGTTTTAGAAGAGGCAGGACAATCTCTGAGTTATCGAAAGTATATTCTGCCTCTGTCTTATTTTGATTCCAGTAATCTTCCAAGGTGTGCATTTCTCTGAGCCTCTGGGGTTCATGGTGTGTACCTTCAGGGACATTTTTGTTAAGTAGTCAATTTTTAGGGTTTCTGTTGTGGAATTGAGGATATGAGCTACGAATTGTTTGTTGAGCTCAAGGAAGTTTCTGATGTAAACCATGCTCTTTTGTTTCAAATGATGAAGAGTGGTTGCATACTTTTGTGCTGAGATATGGAGATGAGGACATTTAGAAGATAACTATGAGCTTGGTGGAAGTATCCTTGACAAATAGTTTGATTTTTTTTTGAAGGCGTCACAAATAGTTTGATTTTGGGCACTTCTAAGATGGCATACTTGATCAAGTCCTAGGAGTACACTGGCATTTGCAGATTCTAGAAGTACATCCCTTATCATATCTGAGCAGTTATAAAACTGTTGGACTAAGAGAGTTTATCATTTTCTACTCTGTTCTCCAGATGGATATCTATGAGCAACTACTCCATTTAGAACCTTTGTTAACTTATCTGTTGGTCAGATTATACTGCTAGATGTTTTCAGATAAGTATTTGTAGTTAAATCATGTTTCGTGACTTTACAAAAATAGATAGGGAGAAAACCACATATATGTATAATTTGAGTTCAGGCAATTGAAATTGTGTTAAAATGAATTAAGATAATGCAGCCCCTGTCATATCTGTTCTTTCCTTTCGGGTTCTGAATGAGAATTCATCTTTCCTTTTCAAATTTGATTCCAGGGAGGTGAAAGTGAAATGGAAGTTGATACAGCAACATCCGCGGTACAAATTCAGGGAAAGACCATAGTACCAGAGCTGGAGATATACTGTTACTTGCTCGTGCTGCTGTTTCTACTTGATCAGAAAATGTACAATGAGGTGTGAGATTGAGGACCTTTTTCTGTATTCACATTGACCTTTTGTGTTTTCTCTAAAAGTGTAATCTCTTTAATTGTTCAGGCTAAAGCTTGTGCTGCTTCAAGTATTGGCCGTTTGAAGTCTCTGAAAAGGAGGGTTGCTGATGTTCTTGCATCTAAATTGTACTCATACTATTCGTTGTCTTATGAGCATACTGATGATCTTGCTGAAATTCGTGGGTATGTGTAGATCTGCGTTCATTTTCTTGTGTTGGATCATGTTGTGTGATTGTTTCTTTATGTAGCAATTTGCGTTTCTGTGGTCAGAAATTCAGTCTGTGTATACTTGTTCATTGTTTCTTTTCATGTGGGTTAAGTGAGTTCTTTGTTTTTCTAGTGAACTTCTTACCCTTCATCGTCTGGCAACCTTGCACCATGATGAACTTGGTCAGGTCAGTTTTCTTGCTGGTGCAAATACCTTTCTGTTATTCCTCTTTTTAATCCCTACTCCCTTTTTAATTTTTTTGTCTATCCCTATAAGCTTGTTTTTTGGGTGGGTAGAAATCTTATTACGCTCCCATTTTAGGAGTTTTACCTTTTGCCTGTCTACATTGTGGAAGGTCTTAATTCTTCTGTGTAATAATTATGCCTCTGATGGTTGCTTATACTGCAGGAAACACTTCTTAACTTGCTCCTCCGCAATTATTTGCACTACAACTTGTATGACCTGGCTGAGAAGCTGCGGTCCAAGGCACCAAGTTTTGGAGCCCACTCCAACCAGCAGGTATCTTTTATGTGCCACATGTTGAGCTCTGTGAATTTACACGTTTGGGTCTAGCATAATTTGGAATCGGCAATATTTCTTAATGTGATTTGCTTCTGCTGTTGTTTCTATTTCTGGAGGCTGATTAATGTTGTGATATAGGATTTTTTTGGAAGACGTAATCCTTGTAGATTGCTGCCTGTGATTGAACTTGTCATGTAACTTACTGGTCCAGTTCGGCTGAGACGTTCTGAAATGCTGGTACTTAGAAACTGCCCTTTGAATTGGTGGATATCACGTATAAGTTGGTTGGGTGATAAGTTAATAGTCGGGTAGAGGGGTTGTGTATATTTAATCATTGAGGGAAAAAAAAAAATATATTTTTGACTTGTGATTTGTGAAGTCAAAAAGCTTGTTGTGATGGCTTCTTCCTAGTTGAAGCTTCTATTTGAATTAGTGCAAAAACTGTAGTAAACCTTGAAATTCTGCAGTTTCCTGGAAGTTCGTAGGCAACTTGTCTGTCTCTGAGAAGATGCAGTATATACACTGTGGAAGTGGCATAATCCTTGCGTTATTGGGGAATTCCATGATACTTGTGGATTGTGATCTTGGTTGTACTGAATACAGGGAAAATCAAAAGAAAAGAAACCTGCTAGCCTTTCAGTATTTTAATTAATATGTATTAAACTGGTTTACCGGTCTTCAGATGCTTGTGAATGTTTACATTTACACATTGCAGTTGGTTTCCTCGAGCAATATTATACTACTGTGTTAAATTATATATTCAGCTGTGGCATGTACTGTCTTACTGGCTTCCAGGCTTCTAGCTGTGTCTTTGTTGTCTATTGTTTCTGATACTCGCTCTTTGTGGCTTGTCTAGCTTGTTTTTCTTTTATATAATCGATCTATAATAACTTTGATGTGAATTTCTTTCATTGCAGCATTGTCGGTATCTCTTCTATGTTGGAAAAATTCAGACGATTGAACTAGAATATACAGATGCAAAGGAGAGTCTTCTTCAGGCTGCTAGAAAAGCCCCTATTGCAGCCCGTGGTTTCAGGATTCAGTGCAACAAATGGGCAGTGATTGTGCGACTACTGTTGGGCGAAATACCTGAGAGGACCATCTTTATGCAGAAAGGCATGGAGACTGCATTGCGGCCTTACTTCGAACTTACAAATGTAAGTGCTTTCAAGTTTTGCTCTTTTGAAGCATTGTGGGAAAGGGTTTACTCTTTGTTCAAGAATTTTCGTCCATTGTTGATGAAGTTGATATCACCATCTTTCTGCTTTAGGTGATTATTGACTAAATCAAAATGGCTAAAAAACTTCCGGTACTTCTTATAGTGAAGTTGCGGGATGTTAATACTTTAATGCATTTAGGGTCGTTCTTGGAAAAAGCGTCTCTTTTCTCTGAATAGGGGAAAGGTTGTGTACATCCGGACCCTGACCACCCTCATTGAATGAGGGAGGATTACACTCTGTTGATGTTGAATACGCACTTGTTGGGAAAAGAGGAACTTCTGTAGAGTGTAGAGACAATAACCAGAGAGACAAATGGAGCTTTTGTGAATAGTTAAGCTAACAGGTTGTCATATGTCGAAACCTATGGGTACAACGCTTAAAAAGAGATCGATTAAGCTAAAATCATGTATAGCTGAGGAACTAGCCATTATTTATAATTAAATGAAATTATTTTAGCCACTTGCTAGCTGAAAATTGGTATACTAGTTCGTTTTTGGTCAGGAATCCTTTTGATGGACTTATTCAGAGCATAGTTTATCATCAGTTTCGTTAATTAGACCCTTTCAAAATTTCAGAGCTTCAATTTGGATTGATATTTGGGAGATTTACTTGTGGGTTGCAGGCTGTCCGTATTGGTGACTTGGAGCTGTTCAGAAAAATTACTGAAAAGTTCTCTGGTACCTTTAACAAAGATGGAACGCATAACCTGATTGTCCGCCTTAGGCACAATGTCATCAGGACGGGTCTGAGAAATATTAGCATCTCTTACTCTCGCATCTCACTGACTGATGTTGCTAGGAAACTGAGATTGGATTCTGCCAACCCTGTTGCTGATGCTGAGAGTATTGTAGCCAAAGCAATCCGTGATGGTGCAATTGATGCAACATTGGATCATGCCAATGGCTGGATGTTGTCGAAAGAGACAGGGGACATCTACTCTACAACTGAGCCGCAGTCAGCGTTTGACTCTAGAATTGCTTTCTGTCTTAACATGCATAATGAAGCAGTGCGAGCACTGAGATACCCTCCTAATTCTCACAAGGAGAAGGAAAGTGCTGAGAAGAGGAGGGAAAGGCAGCAGCAGGAGCAAGAGCTTGCTAAGCACATTGCGGAGGAGGAGGATGATGACTTTTGATGGCATCATGCATAGGTAGTTATGTCGTGGTTCAATGAGGGCTTTTTGCTTGGGGTTTCCTGTACTAGACCTTTTGATGTCAATTTTAGGCCCACACTCTCCTATGAAATTATGCGCTAGCAGAAAAAAAGTATATTTTGGTTGTGACATTTGTAATACTTGCTTTAATGCCTCTGGGAAACAATTGAAATTTGTTCCAGTTGAAGGAGAGTCATGTCGGATTTAATATGGAGCAGAATCCTTTCGGGTTTCGCAAATTATGTACTGCAGTTTTATTTCGTTCATTTCAAGTCACTTTGGTATAGCATCCTAAATGGCAATTTTTTAACCTAAGGTTTTTTTTGTTGAGATAAAAGCACTTGTTAATGGCCCTTAATAGGGGGCTTACATTCTTATCTAAACCTTTTAATGTACACTTCTTCCCGGGAAAAAATAATTTGAAAGCATTGGGCCATTGGTGACAGTCACAGAGGTACCCGTTTAGCTCCTTAATTTTCATTTTTCAATGCGCGGCTATTCGGAATTGTTGTCGACTTGTCGCTCTCCTCCTACCCAAAAGAGCAAATGAAAGGCAAATGGAGAGAATACAAATGGAGAGGATCTTAACTTAGCTTCACATAAGCGATGAGTGTGAAAAGATTGTTGTAGGTGAGGCATGCCGAAGAAGAGATGTGGATAATGGATCAGACACGATTTGTCCACCATGTCACTTAATGAGAACATGACCTCACATAGAAGATTGGAGGATGCGAATTAGTGCATATGAGTGTTATGTCTTTTAGTATAGGGCTTTTCTTCCATCTCTTTTAAGTGGATACTGACTAGTATCTGAGCATATGCCTGCGTATGTTTGGTTTTCTTCGGTTGTGTATGTTGTGTCTAACTTCGTGTCTTACTTGTGGAGCGTTATTTGTAGTATTGTGCCATTACATACTTACAAATATACGCGCTTTACTTTCTCTTTTACGACTATCTGTAAATGGTTTTATGAGACTAAAGTGGGTTTCAAAGGATTTTCGTGCTGCATGTGCCCGAGGAACAAACATTACCAAGGACAAGAAAAACAGATATTAGCAAAAAACAATTAGTACGGTGCATGAGGCGGAGGACAAACATTACCAATGACAAGAAAAACAGCTAATATCAATCACCAATGTCAAGAAGACGTCAGGTGCATATGGCACATGAGAGATATGGCACATGAGAGATATCTGGCGATTTAATCACATAAGTCAAGAAGTAGCATGTGAGCTAGCAGTCTAGCACGAGCTGATAACAAAGGATCACATAGGAATAGGATCAGTATTGTATTTTTTCGTGGTCGCCTAGATTGATTTTATTTTGTTGAATTTCCTTATAACTTACAGTATATAATTAAGTAACAGCTTATCAGTATTTACTAATACTAGAAAAAAACACTAAACGGTAAAACAACAAATAAACACCCCCCTCCGGATCCTTTCCCCTTAATTTAAGAAATCTCAATAAATCAGTTATTTGTTGGGTAATTGTGATTCATTCACGGCTTATGAAATCCATGCGGGGTTGTGATGGATTAAGAGGGAGCCAGCTGAAATGTCAAGATAGAGAACGTGGAAATAATGGAATTGGACTTTCGCAGAAATATTTCACTAGAATTTTAGAATATAGAAACTTGATGTATTTCTCTGTTCCCTACGTGATTCCATGTGATGTGGTTCCAAGGTCTACCAGGCGAATCCCTAGCTATATATAGTAGCATTAGCCATGTTTATTTTTGTCTGCATCACCTTCACATTGACACTATCATTTCTCTACTTTATTTTGTAATTGATTATTGTGTCTCTCTTTTGCGTGGAACTTCAAATCCTATGGCCAAAGCACCCTTATTCTTAACTGCCATTTTAGGATTATGCTTCCTCGCTATCAATGCAAATGCCTACGTTGCTTCTGGATGGGAAAGAGGTCATGCCACTTTCTATGGCGGTAGCGATGCTTCTGGGACAATGGGTAAGCAAAATTTGTTCTAGATAGTTTTTGGTTTTCTGTGGTTTAATTTGTGTTCTGTTAGATCGTTTATGCTACAATTGTCAAAATGAACGATACCAAGTGATGTAACGCTAAATTGTTTTTCCTTTTCTTGCTATTATAGGGGGAGCTTGTGGATATGGAAACCTATACTCAGCTGGCTATGGAACTAGGACCGCAGCTCTGAGCACGGCATTGTTCAACAACGGCGCTTCTTGTGGGCAATGCTACAAGATCATATGTGACTATAATGCTGATGCTCGGTGGTGCATAAGAGGAGCCTCAGTGACCATTACGGCCACAAATTTTTGCCCTCCAAATTATGCCTTGCCAAGCAACAACGGTGGTTGGTGCAACCCTCCCCTTCAGCACTTTGACATGGCTCAGCCAGCTTGGGAAAAGATTGGGATTTACAAGGGTGGAATTATCCCTGTTCTTTTCCAAAGGTTAGTTGTGATTATACTAGTTTTTGTGCATTCCAAATAGTTCAGAGAATCAGAGTGCCAACAAGTAGAAATGAAGTTAATATATAATTGATCCATTGACAATAGAAAAGTGGAACAATTTAATTTTAGACGACATATGAAATCATTATAAATTGAGTCGCTCAAATTACTAATCCAACGTCATTACGTCAAACAATCCTCCCTAACGGCCGGTAGATAATTTTTTGACACCAATTCAGCTCTCTTTTTTAAAATGTTCCTGTAACTTACAAATAGGGATGTAGACCTGCATGTTGTGCTGTTGTAAGTGCTACTGATATCTAATGCAGCCGAAACAATTAAAAGTTACGTTCCAAGGCTGGGGTTAATTTCTCAGCCGCCAAAAAAATATTAAAGAAGCAAGTTTCCTCCTGCCTTGCCTTATGATTGTAGTGCATGGTAGTTGTGGTATAGTGCAGTACTGATGTTGTCCAGTTTTTCCACAGGGTACCCTGCAAGAAACATGGTGGAGTGAGATTTACCATTAATGGGAGGGACTACTTTGAGCTCGTTATGATCACCAACGTTGCAGGTGCTGGATCTATCCAATCTGTTTCCATAAAGGGATCAAGGACAGGGTGGCTTGCAATGTCAAGGAATTGGGGTGCTAACTGGCAGTCATCGGCCTACCTCGATGGACAGTCCCTCTCCTTCAAGATCACCACAACTGGTGGCGAAACACGAGTTTTCAACAATGTCGTTCCTTCTAACTGGGGATTTGGACAAACATTCTCCAGCCGTATACAGTTCTAGAACACCAGAAAATAATAAGAAGAGAAGATGGAGTTCTTGAGGTTTGTGAAATTTAAGGGTGTATTCTTGAAATTGATAGCCGGAGGCGTGCTCGTAGAGTTTTTAGTTGATGCAGCAGCCCGCCAAATCTATCGTTCTTCTCATTCGAAGGTTGGTATAAGACGAGGATCGGAGGTCATTTGCAAACCAAGGAGCTTCCAAGAAATATATTATGCCTTCAAAAAGAGGGTTACGCTATGGCATTCCCATCTAATTATTATTACAATCAAAGAAACCCACCTCAATGCACAAATTGCTTCCCTTATTTTCTCGAATAAGATAGCAACAAATTTCACCGTATACATACATTCTTTACTTTTGTAGTACTTGAACTTTTGTCAATATGATGTATTTTTGCATTCGGACTCCTGGATTACATTATCATTATACCATGATAGAATAATATAAGAAGTCGAAATGATCATGATTTTGTCTACATACAAGTTTGGGATAACTTGATTACGCTACACTTTGTGCTAATGTAGACTAATAATGTTAGTAAAAGTTGGACTACAATATCCTCAGGGTTTGTATTTCATAAAAGGATGGTACTATATTAGTTTTGATAATGCGGAGGACAAGGCTAAAATTTTGAAGAAAGGAGTTGGCACTATGGGAAAAATGGTATATATGAACCCATAGCACCCATTAATTAGCCAAGAATTTGAGAAAGTTACTCAATTGCCCAGTGTGGGTTACATTAACCAATTTGGACCCATATTTTTGTTCTATGAAGGCTGTGAGCAAGATTGCAAGCAAAATTGATACTCTTATTTGTTGATCAATTTACATCGAGTAAAAGTAAAATCTCTTTTGATTGATGTTTCTAAGCCATGGAAGATGGAAATATATACCTTTGTGCACTCCATTTGGCCATATGTACATGCAGTAAATCGAATATGAATGTGTTACTTTTTTCTGTAATTGTTGTCACAAGTTGGATCATGTAATAGCAAAGTGTAGACAACAAGAAAAATATGTTCGAAATCTGTTTCCGATGTTTTCTTCTAGTGATACTCTTATGATATTTTTTTATATTGCAAATATTCGTACGATTGCCTAGACACATCTGCCATTCTACCGGGTAGATATACATGATTCTTAGGTACACCGGGTGTACGGGTACATCATGTGGATTTATAATTAGTATTACTATATTTATCATTAGTCACGGTGGCCCGGGTTCGAGACTCACCAGCCACAAAAATGTGGCACTCCTTACCATTTCAAAAAAAAAAAAAACATCTGCCATTCTACCCGAGATAGATATACATGATTCTTAGGTACACCGGGTGTACGGGTACATCATGTGGATTTATAATTAGTATTATTATATTTATCATTAGTCACATTTTTAATGCCATTAGTCAATTTCTTTGTAATTAGTTATAAGTTTATAGGGTGTACTCCGGTGTACCAAAGACTTGCTGGATAGATATTGATCAATTTTTTCTTCCATAAGCAACGGTTGAATATATAAAAAAAATTAAAATCGCGGTTTTATCCGGAACCACCAGCAACCGGAATTAAGTAAACAGAACCGGAACTGTACTACTGTGTTCTGGATTGGGGTTGCGGTTCCGGATCTACAGTGTGGTACTTCAGAACCGGGATTAAGTGAACCCGGTCCATACAATTCCGGCTCTAGACCTGGCCGTTCTCGAGTGGATACCGGTTTCGGTTCGGGTATGCTCAGTTGCTCTCCCCTAAATTTTAACCTAACAGTCATGCGGGAACTGAGAACTCCAGTAACAACTAAACTAACTTCAGTTATTTGACAATCAAAACTTCAAAAACTAAGCGACAACCGTTGAACTTCACAATAACCATTTTCTTGAGCTTTCACAATCAAAAAAATGACAGACACAGAGAAACAAACAGCTAATATCAGCTGCGGCGAAGAAGAATCACAATCACAGTTACAGCTACGAGAAACTACAGTAAAATTATTAGACGAAGATGAACAGGAAATGAAGAAACTCCTTTTACCTCCAGATATCTCCTCACTACCTCTCTCGCCTCCCACTATCGTCGAGACCAATTACGTCCGCTATTTCGCCTTAGGTAAATCATCCTTACCCCCTTTTTTCCTTACTCGCCATGTCAAATACCATGTTGGTTTTTCATTGGCCAATGTATTGTATGTTTGTTTTTTGCAGATTTTATGAAGCCAGGACATGATCAGTACGTGTATCGCCACGCTAATGGGTATGCTAATGCTAATGCTAATGCTATGCTTACCAAGTGAAGCATTTTTGTTACTCTTCTCAAGTATGTTTGTTACACTGGTAATATTAGTTTTCCATAAAAACATAATATTAGTTGATGGATTGTATTGGAAAAAAAAAAAAGAAGTCTGTGGGACAAAGGTAAAGTTGGTAATTGATTTAGAACATAAACAAGGGCATATTCATAATTTTATTTTAGAGTTGGCTAAGATTGAGTAATATGGCTTATGGCTATAATCATACTGTTGATTTATGCATAATGAATGACTTAATTTGTCACATGCTTATAAAATGCGATGGTATCATAAGCCAATATTTGTGACACTCACGAGCTGATTTAGTAGGATTAATTGATTGAGTACTGACTATTGAGTAGTAAGCTACGCCTGTCGTGTCCTTTGGGCCACCATAGAAATTCACGGTACTTAACTTCAGTGTCCATGGGATAAGTCAGGACCCCGGTGTCAAAAATAAAAACGTAAGCTTGCCTGACTTATTAGTTAATGGTGTGGTTATACGCAGTTTGTGTGTCATTGGGCTGGCACCCACCCATGTAGCACTACAAGCAGGAGGTGTGACATTGGTGGACTTCAACGTTGGAAAGTCAGACCGCAGTGAACACAAGGTTACTGGAAAGCGCAAGAAGGTGATTACTTCAATTTCGATTTTGAGTCCGATTAGCTCTCGCTTCTGCTTTGTACAACAATACCCTGTGCTGCTTCCCCGTGTTCAATCATTTAAGACAGTGTCTAGACTTGGATTTTATTTATTGTGCTAGGCGCCTAGGCTGCTAGCATATCTGGTTTCTCATGTGGTAGATGGTGGAAGTGATATTGGTCACATTTTCATGTTGAGATATTATTTTGGTGCATTCTTTGTTGGAAATATGTTTACACAAGTTGTTTGTCAAAGGACATATGTGCAAGAGTTGCTTCTTGACAGGCTTGCTGTTTGTTTAATGTTTGTAAATAACCAGATAATTTAAAAACTTTGACCACGTTGACATTAATAACAATATTGACTAGCTAGATTTTCAATTGGCTGATGGAAACATAAAACAAAACTCAGATTCCCGACTAATTGTGGTGTGGATTTTGCCTATCATGTGCTCAATTAAGCTGGGAAAGAGACAACTTTATTAGGCTTTAGCTTGTTTGACAGTCTGACAGAGGCTCTCTGATCTTAGGTAATCTTTTTTTCATGCATGATTGATTAGTTTTTGGCCTTCGACTTCGGATGGAAGATGTTCTATTAAGTCTTCAAACTTAAAGGGATATTAGGACCTTCAAATGTAGTCTGTTTTATTGTTGATCTACCCTTTCGATTGCTGACATTACGACTGTGCATTGCAGAATGCGCAGCACCTTCATCCAAATTCTGTTTTGTGCAATGTAAGAAGTGGTGATGTTACTCATGTTATAAGGTAAGATTTATCTGGTAATCCCACTTTCTGTACATTTTCTGGTCTCCTGTTCTTTTGGCTCTCAGAAGATTAAGAGCGTATATCTCTTGAGCAGGTGTTGTGTAAAAGGTTCCCTGCTTGAAGTCAATAATAGATTAATCCAGGATCCAGGACTCCTTAATACATCGGTAAGCACTTATGTATTTTCTTCATTTAACCAGGTTACATTTTTTTTTTCTCGATAATGAAGTGATACTTGTCAATCATTGTGTGTGTGTGTGTGTGTGTATGTGTGTGGTTTGGATCCCATTGATCTTGACTAGTCTACCCAAACTGAATGGTAACTTAGACTATGGAGAAGAAGAGTAATTGGATGGCAATTGATACAATCTAACCCATTGTGTTTTACTTTTCTGACATATGTGTCTCTATTGGGCTTGGATGCATGCTTCACCGTTGTTATTTCACATAATTAGATATCAATCCTAGAAATTGTTTCTCCTTTCGGATTTTCATGTTAGGAAGTTGTTTGCCAAACTTTTGAATGAGTTTTGTGAACATCAGTTTCAGTTTAAAACTGGGTAGTGGGCTGAAATTTATGGGATATATTTGAGTCTTTTCTCGCAAAATTTTCACTAGAGCCTTACATCCAAAATATCGCTTAACTATCCTACGCATGACTACGATTTCAATGTTCTTCAGAATCTGTAGATGCTGAAATGAGTAATCATAGATTTTTGCAAGTTGGCTCACTCTAGTGATCCTCCTTGGTGAGGCAACCTGTTCTTGTCATTTTATGACTGGGTGTTTACACGTAGTAGAATTATGGGCCTGTTAATTATGGCTTGAGTTAACCGGTGTATGTGATTGGCCAAATGCAATACTGAGGGCTATCCCTTCAGGCAGCTTCCATCTTCAGGTTTGTAGTGCTTTAACGTGTGGGTCAGTTAGTTTCTAATTGTCAAGTTAGTTCCTAATGTTAAGGTTAGCTGGTCATCATAGTCAAAATTAGTGGTCAGTATTTTCTGTTTAGATCATGAGACATGTTCCCCCACTTCTGAGAGTTGTTGTTTTTTATGCAAATGCTACATACAGCACATGAAATCCTGTTATTTCTAATGAAAAACAATTCATTTCATGGGTGAAATCTTTTTTTACTTTGCGTCTTTCGTTTATTTAGCGTAATTTTGGAATCAAGAGGCAATTGTTTTTCCATGGGTGTGTGAGAGTGAGAGCACGTGTACACTTGGTTTTTAACGGAAAAAAAATCAGGAGAGGTCAATTAGAAAGTGTAGTTAAAGAGAGAGAAAACTAAAAAGAAACTAATAGTGACAAACATGTTAACGCTACCATCGTCGATGCTATGCACCCACCACCTCACCATGGCTGCTACATCCGGCGTTCTCTTCCACCCATCTGCCGTCGACATCAGCCTCCCAAACTTTCCCATCTCTCTCTCACTGCCATGCAGATCCAAACCCCAGAACAGTCACAACACCATCACCCACCTTGTTTCCAGCCTGCAGTACCACTAAGATCGGCCGGACGCTCCCAGGTTCCCCGTCGATCACTAGACAAGCCGTCAGCCAGCCCCATGTCCTCATTTTTTTTTTCTGGTTCTATTCGTTCAGTTTTTGGATATTCAGCCATGCTTTAATTGTACTCCTTTTTGAAGAGGTGGAGATAGCAAACTGGAAGACTAGAGCTCCACAAGCCACTTCCTTTTAGTTACTCGGTTAGTTAAGAGATATATTTATTTTTTCGGCTATGGCCAGCAATGAAATAAACTTAACCTCCTGTCTGATAATCCAACGTTTACAACATCAAAAACAACAACAAACCCAATGTAATTTCCATTCAAAGAATCAAAGAGGGTTATGGGGGTCAGGATGTGTGCAACCTTTGCTCTGTTTGAGAAAAACAGAGAAGGCTGTTTCAGAGTGTGACCCTTGATGCATTGCTGCATTTAAGTATTGACTTCCCACAACTTAACTAATATTAAGAAGTACCGGAAGTTTAATAAGCCATTTTCATCTAGTCCATAATAGCTAAAAGCTGAATGATAGTAATTAATCTCAAACTCCATTGGTAGCTGCTCCCCTATGCCGGTAACAGACTGGAAGAATAGACTGGGTGTTGAGATGGCCAAGAGCATGGTTACTCTAAATCGACTTTATGAATCATTCTGGGCAAAAGCTGTGGCTACTATAGTGTAATTATTATTGTACTTATTCTAACATGAGCCGTTATGCATCAAACTGCATATGAGGCGTGGCATGGTCCACGGTGATGGGTAAGCCAATTAGTTGCATAGCAAATGCCTTAAACATGTCCCCGAATCGCACTAAATTTGATCAAAAGTTAGAAAAAGCATCTTTACGGGCTATAGCACTCAATCTAAAATGCATGAGCTACAGAACCTCTTACAAAGTGGGCATGTTATGTTTTTTGAGGACTAGGGTAACTTGAAGCTCAAGCCCATCACCTGTAAACAACATCCCTCAACCCCAAGCCAAAGTAACAGCCTCTGCATACTTTCAAACATTATCCATCTCTATTAATGATCGCGCTCCAAAGAAATTTTGATCCTTGTCTGAAATCTGCACCTTCGCTCTTTATACTTAATATTCCACCTACTATGATGAAACTGTCGAAGGTCAGGCTTGGCGTGAGGTCATGTATGTGAAATGACAGCCAAACAAAGACCCGGGACTTGGTAATTATCTTCCAGAACAGAAGGATTCTATTGGGCTGAAATGGGTTCACAGAACCCGATACAATGCTCAAGGCTTCGTTCAGAAGTACAAGGCTTGTTTGATCACCGACGGGTCCTTGCTGGAAAGTGGAGCTTAATTGGGGAGACATTCTCTTGTTAACTCACTTTGGAATGGTGAGAGCCTCTCTCTGGCTGAGCAATTGGAGTTATCTGGATTCCAGTTAGATGTGAAGTCGGCCTTTCTCAATGGTGAACTTTACAGAAAGGTGTGTGCAGCTAAGCATAATGTTTCTGTAAATGGTGAAGGCAGCTAAGCTGAAAAAGCCTATTACTGCTACCAAAAAAAAAAAGAAGACAAGCTTGGTAATTTGTATATGGGGAAGTTTTAGTCTTTTAGAGCATAAATTTGGAAGGACTAAAAAGTAACACTGTTAAGAAGCCAAGAAACACTGACTCTTTAACGGTGTGTGTGTATGTTGGTGATTTCATTCATATGTGGTCTTGCGATTCTTTAGTTGATGAATTTGAAGCATGCATGCTCTCTTTCTGGGTTGGCAAATATTTTATTGGTCTGAAAGTGTAGCATTGTCCTGATGGATTTTTTATTTCCAAGTGGAAATACGGCTGTGACCTTTTGTGGAGGATCAACAAGTTTAGTTGTAAGGATCAACAAGTACCACTCTATCCGAAATATTGTTGCTGAGGGATATATCAAACTTGAGTTTTGTGGCACAAATGATCAACCCACGAATGTCCTTACCTAGCCGTCATCATCTGCAGCTTGAAAAAATCGGAATGATCATTCGAGTTATGAGCTTTGAAGCGACATGGTGTGTTTTGACTAGTGCTGCAAAGTAGTTGGTCAATAAGTTCTTCAGTTATTACAATGTTTGTTTAGTGGTCATCTTAGTCAAGTCAGAAGTTGGAATTTTCTGATTAGATTGTGGAACATATTGCTGCCTCTCTTAGTGATAAGTTATTCTAGGAGCCTTGTTTGTTTGTTCAGTTCAGTTTTATTAGTCATTCATGCAAGTGCTATATAGCACATTAGGGCACAAGTTCTGTTGGCAGTTATTTCTAAGAAATGAAAAAGTGCGTTTCATCCTCAAAATCATTTCCCCTTACGCATCGTTTGTTTATTCATTTTCTACTTTGATTAGGTGTTCTGATGTACTTCCCTCCTGGCTTGTTTGCAGGCTCATAGAGATGGCTACATAGCGATACTTCACCCAAAGCCATCAGATTGGACGAAAAATAAGGAATCGCTCGTGCCGTATGACGAGTATAAATTAGTACGACAGTTGAGCTAGGCATTTGAGATGGGATTAGGCTGAGATGTTGTTATAGTTTAGCTAGGCATTTGGCTGATCATAAGTTTTGTTGAACCAATTCGGGGGTCCAAGGGGCAACGCCCCTAGCAGGGTCTTCTGCCCTGCGGTGGATATTTTAGTTTCCTAAGGGAAACTTGTACAGATTAATCAAATTAATCCTAAATTGTTGTTCGATTATATCAAAAAAATTCACGAGATTAATCATATTAATCTGCCCCTTTTTGAATCATATTCGCTTAGCCTTACATGATAAAAACATATCATGTTAATAACTCTTTTTATTAGTTTATTTTAATACTTTAACCATGATCAAATTTAAGCATAAAATTGTTATAAACAACAACAACAACAACAACAACAACAACAATCGAGTGTATCCCCATTAGACGGGGGTGCTCGGGGTCGGGATGTACGCAACCATACCCCTGTTTAAGAAAACAGAGAGGTTGTTTCCGAGATTGACCCATTGCTGCATTGAAATACTCACTTCCAACAACTTCACCAAAA